>CABFWB010001797.1:26855-116672 GCA_902151455.1 Timema bartmani
AGCGGAAATAAGTGATTAAAAAATCATTGAGTTTCACTCGTCTGTGTGCTTCAGCTCGGGTTTTATTTGCATCCTGTGCCTTCCAAAGCCCATCCGGCTAATCGCCACATTCCGTTAGTCGTTGCTTTTATCATAAATCCTTTGTATAGGCCCTAAAAACATTGAAGAAAGGCATTTTTACCTATTTTGCTACAAAATGCTAAATTATGCCACAAAACGCTAAATTTCCAATAATTAATGCTAAAAAAACTGAAAATTAATGCTATTTTACCCTATCACTAGCCATAGGTCCAACTAGTTCACAATATTGAAAAACATAGAACTTGTTATGGGTAGTCAAATTATCTAAGGTGTCGGTCTATCAGTTGACTATTTTTCCAATGATGAGGATATTTAAGTCGAATTCAGACTACGCTGACGTTTCGTGTCAACATTTCACAACACCACACAATACATCAGATTCAAGTGATTACACTCTTCTAATGTATCTAGTGTATTGGGTCGTTTGGACATGAATTGTCAGTTGACTTCTAGATTCTGATCAGAGCAAACCATTTTGTGTTCAAGGGGACAGTAGTAAAATGGATGGATGAAATACCAATAGCTGAACTTGATAAAGAGTAGTAGATTGTAGCCAATATTATTATGTTATTTTCACTGGATCACACGAGAGGGTGGATACATTCCATAAATGGTGAGAGGGTGGATACATCCCATAAATGGTGAGAGGGTGAACTTGGTGAATTTCATACTGTATGGCCTGAACTTTTTAAAGATGTAGAGCGTTTCAAATTGTACACTAGGAATAAAGTAATAAAGGAATAAAATAATTTAAATTGAAAATACTCAAGTGTCACGTCCTGATGCTTCAACATGTCTGACGAAAATCTGGATGTTCAGATCTTGGGCTCATGTGTGCTACGACATGTTAACATGCATTCTGGCGTCAAATAACACATAACATGACACAACACAACACATCACGGCAGTGTGAGCACTTCAATATAATTTATTCCGATAGTTTTTTTCACTAAACCGTCATAGCACGTGTTAACACTAAACGTCAGCGTAGTCTGAATTCAGCTTATTTTTGAGTTTACTCCGGATGCACTGAAGGTAGTTTTACAAATGTGATTTATCGATGTGGATTTTTCAACTTATTATTACTCTAGGCTTTAAACTAAAAAAATATATGTGACCAAAATCAATAGCGATAGGTTTAATTCCTATGAGTGATTAAATTTCAAAACATTAGTTAACTATATTCAGTAATTTTTTGTGATAGCTATGCTAATTTCTGTTAATATGCACCTATCAATAATTAGTATTGAACTTATTAAAATATTTCTTTCCAACATATATATTTATTACAAAAAAAAAGTCTGAATTTCAGAAAAACTTTATTTAATGAGATGTAGTTTTTATTAAACTAATTTAAGAGCTTAGAGTTAATTCAGATATATATATATATTAGCATCGCATCTTAATGATTGTTAGGTTATACGCTTATGTACTAATTATACTAAACGCTTAGGAATAATAAAGGCTTAATTTAGAGAAAATGCACCCCCATTTGCGTGGAAGTAGAGTGTAAAACTTATTAGGAAAACCACCCTCAGTGCACCCGACTGGGATCGAACATCCATTTCCTGTCTTCAATTTATATTTTTGATTTGTAAATATTGTTGTAGCTATAAAAGAAAATACTTTGATTCTCAAAGTAAATTTTTGCATTAAGATAAAGTGTAAATATTATTATTTTACTTAAGACGTTCAAATCAGATGTTATTAACAGCCTTATCTCAGAGATAAGCATGAAGAGACAAGTTTTGAATAAGTCCCCCATACTAGTCCCTATAGGGTATGGACAAAACCTCATAATTGAATTAGGTTAGATTGTACACACAACAGTTTTTAGGGTGAATATAAGACCTATTAGAAGGTTAGGCTAGGCTAGGCTTTGTAGACAAGGTTAGGCTAGTTTAGATTACACAAACGACCACGAACCAGAAAACCACATGACTATTTTCGGTGACCGAAAAGATCACAAAATAGGCCTGGCCTCAAACCTCAAAGCCGAATTCCAACAAAGCCCTCCTATATTTGTGGTCAACACCAATAATTATTCTCCAATTTTTAAAGAATAAAATTTTTAGAAAATACACACTTTTTTAAAAGTTAATTTCGATAGAATTTTCCCATATTATTAAAATTATTTTATAGGTATTAATAAGATCTATCAAAAAGTACAAATGTAGACCATACTACTTTACATATCAACGAAAACCAGTTAATAGAATAAGTAACTTTTCTAACTGTCAGATGATATTATATTTTTGTAAATCATATTGTATGATGCCTTAAATACAAGCAGGAATCTGGTAGTAAAAAAATTGCATTCAGAGTAAACAATATATTTAGATTATGTTTCTTAATTCATTTTTAATAGTATAACAAATGTATAATATTCGTTAATGAACCTGGCCTTAATATTTCCTTATCACCCTATATTTTTCTAAGTAAGGACACTAAAGCTTACATCTGATACGATCCCTTAGCAAATTGGTTGGCCTTCTACTGTATGATATTTACCAAAAATATTAAGACAACATAAATAAAGAACATGACCTTTTGCCGCAGGGTTTGGCAGAACCAGCTAGCAGTTGTGCCAACATTGCGGTGTAGAAAATGTCGGATCTGGGATGAATGGCATCAAACTATAAGGCTAAAGAGAAAAAGTTTCAGCCAGTTTCTCCTGGGATACTGGTGTTTACGACCGATTAACTATTTATCTGCCCAATTTTCTTCCTAGGTTTCGTTGTATGGTGACAGAAGTCTTAATGGATGAAAACTATTTTGAGCAACGTTAGAAAAGAAACATTTTCTTAGGACTTTAAAAGTGATTAAGAAAAAAAAAATTTGTTTTAAACTAGGAATATATCTGGGTCAAAGATTGAGAACTTCGACGTGTTTATTGCATGATTAATACATTAGCTATCATTTTCAGATTTTGAATAAAAATGAATTGGATATTTGTGTAAGTGTTCACTCTCTTATAGTTATATCAAATAAATCTCATTAAGACAGTGTTTAATTCTTAAACTTTGATGGGATGAGTTTTTGGTGACTGGATAAAATCCTGTTTTTAAAATAAAGCTCACACATCATATCATCAAGTAATTTAAGACTTCGTATTACATCGATATGCAATATTTGGGAATGTATTTGCTCAAATGAATGGTTTAATTCAGTAAATAGGAAATGGGAGTAAATATAACACACACATAATAAAAAAAATTATGTCATTAATTCATTAAATTCAATCTCTCCTCCCACAATGTAATATTTTCATTAATTAATTATATTACCAGCTAAATTGGATAAGTAAGGTCGATCATATTAACAGCGTCAGCAAATTTGAGCTATCCTAGCTCGACACAGGAGATAGAAAAAAAATCTTCGTATTTAAAATATAATATGTAGCCTGTTTTATATGCATAATATTTTGAAATAGTGTATATGTTATATAATATATAATACATAATATATATATAGTGCTTAAACACATTTGGCAATGCAAAAAGGTAGGCAAATGCCTTCCTCAGAAATAAAATAGAGTATTTAAAGGCTGACGTTAGTGATATATAAAAAGATCGCAAAAATAAGAATATTAGGGAATCTTATTTAGGTATTAACTGATGTAGGAATAGTCTAGGGCCAATTTAGTTAAATATTAGAATGACAGATTCAAGAGAGGTTTTAAGTAGATAGAACGACCGTTTCAGGCATACTTTGAATGTTAATAATCGATCCAAACTGGTTGAGGGTGTCAATTTCCATACTGTTGAGCCACCAGTCATAGATCTAGGTTTTAATCAAGTCAAAGAAGCTATTACATAGTTAAGAAAACATAAATCTGTATAAATGTTATCAATCCAAGCAGAGTTAATAAAGGAAAGGGAGGCCTGGTGGTCTAGAGGTAAGGTTTCAGACTTCTGTGTTGAAGGTACGGGGTTCAATCCTCGGTCCCAGCACAGATTTATCTGATTGCCGAACCCTTCCTTCACCTCTGACAAGACGTGTATTAATCACAACTTGTGAATTTGAGGAATACCAAGCCTCCACCGTGGTTCGGATCCCACGTTAAACTTTAAGTCCTCTATTTCATCTCACAATCACCCTACCATTGCACATTACCGTAATGCGTATAACTGAGCGGGTAGTAAGACGCGGTGATGATGATAGTAATAATAATAATAAAAATAATAATAATAATAAAGAGAAGTGGTGAAACGTTAGTAATAGTAAGTAAAAGTTAGTAGTTATTAGTATAAGTTCATAAATTACTAGGTTCATATGGAACCATGAGGTATTACTACAAGAATGGAAGGAAGGCGGAATAACAAAGTGTTATGATTATAGACCAACATGCTATACATCTCTTACATTATTTTAATGAGATTGACGCCATTTACAAAGGATCAACCATGTGGATATCGACGAAATAGATCAGTAATGGATCATATTTTGACTATTTGGCAAATATTATAAAAAAGTGGTAATATAAAATGACGGTTCATCAATTTTACATCTATTTTAAAAGAGTTTACGTTTGAGTTAAAAAAATTAAATTATTTGAAATAGTAGCCAAGTTTGTGATACCCAAAAATACTTGTCAAGATAATCGACGTAGGTTTGACCGACACGCATGGGAGGGTAGGGGTTGTATGTCACTTATCAGATACTTTTGATCTAGATAATGGGTTTAAACAAGTAATTGCACTTTCCTCATTACTTTTTAATATAGCCTTAGACTATACTAATAATGCAATGTAAAGAATGGTTGACATCAAATTGTACAATGCAGCTATTTAGGATAATCAGATGATTTAGTTTTGTTGGACAATACTGAGAAAGCTGTTGCAAAAAATTAAGAAACTTTATTAAAGGATAGTATAGTATAGATGTCCAAACGAGTCGCTAATTGAAACATTTGTGGGTGCATTTTAGTCTGTCTAAGTCATGTCTAGTGTTATGATTGATCTACGTCAGTATTTACTGTACCCTGTACATAAACCTCATTCTTTCGCTAGAGTAGGATATTGTTCAGTTAATAGCTGTATCATTAAAACGTTTGCGGAAGGTTTTTAGTCTGTTTGTACTTCACTATATATTTGGAAAAAGGATCGTCAAATGTAGATAAATATGTTTATGTGCCTTGAAAAGGCTTTTTAATTTGCCATTTCAGATAGAGACAAGGTACGACTCCTTAATCGAGTACGCTTTGTACTATTTCGAAAAGCGTTTTATACCAGTACAGGTTACGGTACATAATAATTATCGTTATGTGTTTGGACTGAGGAATACCAGCCTGAAAAGCATTACTGTAATAACGTGGCAATCTAAAAACGCTTTTCAGACTGGCATTCCATAGTCCAAACACATTAGCTCAGTATAAAAATTGCAAAAAATAAGAATATTGATTTTAAAAAAAAAATATTGATGTTCCTTAAATCTATTTAACGTGTTTTTAGCTTATCGCGTTCTGACAGTGATAAGTTACGATGTACTGAGCTAATACTATATTATTTAACATAGGGTCTTACTGGGCTACATAATAATTAAGCTAATGTGTTTTGGAGAAGGACTGTCAAATTTAGAAGAATAGATATATATGTGCTGAAAAAGCATTTTTATATTTAGATGTTCTGAAACTGACAAGGTTTACCACAAGTATAGAAGTACATAGCATGGAAATAGCTTTACATACATTTCAGAGTAGCGCCTAAAATTTTTAGAATGATAGTTTTTTTTTTTTTTTNCGGTCCTTGCGTGTTTATTCGATGACCACAGTTAAATGATTCGTGTTTATCTTCGGCACGTCTAGTGCGTAGTTAGGATGCCAACGTGATGCCAACGTGATGCCAACGTGATGCCAACGTGATGCCAACGAGAAGGAAGAAGGCGTGTGCGTGCTTGAAAATATGCAAGCTGGTGAGAGATTGAAATATCTTACACTAAAGATGAAGAGTGTCGGAGAAAGTGAATAACAGAGAGTTCTTAGTGTAATTATTTTTCATTAAAGCGAAAAAACAACATTTATTACATTGTCTTTCACAATTCAATCAAGCTTTGAGCTTGTTATCGATAAAATGTATGTACTATTTCCAATTTATCGAAACACACGTTTATTTTATGATTTTTTTTTGCCCTAAAATATCAGCGCATATGTTAGTAGTAAGAATCTTTTTAGAAAGAACTTTATATTTTGTTTTATTGACGACATTTTTCTATGGTTCTTAAGTGTATTAATTTTTATTAGCACAATGTCCCACTAACTGTTATGGTTAAGTACTAACTATGCCTATCCGTTAATAAGGAGCAAGGTTGAAAGTGTACCCACAATAGAATGGAAAATGGAGTGGAAAAAAAACTCTTTGCACACCTGACCATGATTATAGACCTGATCTCGCCAGCTTGAACAGTTTATAACAGTCTTTTATAGAGGACATGCACCTTTATTTACCAATATAAAATTATAATCTTTTAGGAGAGGTACGGAAGAGAAATGCCTAAATAGAGAATGGAAGAGAGAGGAAGGTAATCGTTAGCGATAAGAGGAGGAAATGAAGTCTCTTTTGCAAGTATAAAAGTAAAATCATATTAGGAGAGTTAGAAAAGGCTATTGCCTGGTTTTAGAGTGGAGGAAATTAATAGAGAGTAAGGATGAGGGGGATATGTAAGAAAAACTCTTTGGATGAAGAAAGGGAAGATAAAAAATTAATCAAAAAGAGGTTGTACTGTCCCTCCACGTTCCTTACTGATAAATACACCTTCTGATCTTCCCACGTACAGTACTCCGTGTCCAATCTCTCCATTCCCCTCGACTTCCTGAGATCCCAAGATTCATAAACGTCCTATAGTGCCCTACTTGTCAGAAATCATAAAATATACCATTTTACTATTTATTATGTGGATGAATTGATTGGTTTTTAATTTTTACGTTCAAATCCAAATATACACGTCTAGGGGCACGTTGGGGCAAGCTATTTCAGTCTGGTTTGCTGTTGATGAGAGGGTAAGGGATCGAATCTTTGCTTGGTGTACTAATTATGATTTTTCCTATATGACCTTTCCATTCTCCCTCAAATCTAATGTGGGTACTTTTACTTCAATTCCCTCATCCCTATCACATTAGTGCAATTAAACTACATGAAGAATTACTCAAAGGTCTAGTCACACGTGGGAATTAACAAATAATAAGGCTTTTAATAGTTTTAGTTATGGGGTCATAAAATGCCCCCGACTTGGCGTAGAGGGGGTATACGATAACCAAAGTTATTAAATCAATGGTATCTTTGGGAGATTCTAAGAGATACCTCTGTCATCGGCAATCGTACTCAGTAAATGGCGATTTTTGACTCCCTCAATCGTGGGACCGGTGGCATTGGTTATGAAATGGCACATTTAATTGTTAAAGTTTAATAAATAAAGTATATGTAACTCCATTTAAAATGTAAGTATACAATTACGCTATCCCGTTATAGAATGGTAAAGCAGCATCTTCCTAGTGAAACTAGAGGATTTACCCTCAAAATAATATTCGATTTATAAACTTTGTCAAACAAGTTTGCTGATATCAAGTGAATAGTTTGTTCAATGTGAATGTTTGCTGTTGTCAAGTGAATAGTTTTTTCAATGTGATAAGTGGCCCACCAATATTTCTTATGAAATGTGGACATATTAAAAAACTGCAAAGCGTTATAAACTAACAGTTCAGCTAAACAACTATAAAATACTGTGTAGCTAATCAAAAATATTATCTAAGAAATGTATGAAGGCTTTTTTATTATTTATAATTGTGTAAATATTTTTGAACCTATCATTTTATTTTTTCAATACAACCCACAATATCACAAAATGTTATAATCGATTCAGTTTTATAGGAGTAAGTAAGGGTTGATTGAAATTTCAAACATACCCAAAGACATTTTATTAAACAAAATAAATACTAAATTTAATTCAAAATTAAACTTAAAATCGTTTTTTTTGTGTAAATAGACTTTTAAGTTTGTACTAGGAGATCCTGTTACCCTACAATAATTTCAAATAACTTTCAATATGGTGACCATTTCAAACATCTACTTACACAATAGTACATTAGAAAAAATCATAATATAAATTCTATAATTCAACATTTAGAATGCTACTAGAGTCAAAATTCTACGTTATTCATAGTATTTAAAAAAATCAATTTACAGCCTACATATTACATTGCATAATAAATACATTTTATTGCCTTAATTCAATGATACTTAATAACTTGTATTAAAAGCCATTATATTGTGTACACTATGTGTGACAGTTGATCAAGAATAACAATGCCCTGGGTAGCTTCAATAATAAAGTCTTTTTCCATGGAAAATTGATATCTTGGTTGAAAAAATATATATTTAACACACATTTTTATGTTTTTTGTGTGCTTTCATGACTATCTTTACCTTAACTGAACTACCATATTGACAAATTCTTACTTATTATATGGCATTTGGAATTCGAAAGTTCATTTAAGCACTTAACAAACTACTAAACCTATAATTATCTTGAGCTAGTTCTATCCAGTCCACCTCATTATACCCTATCTCTTTCAGGTTCATTCTAATGTTATCCTCCCATCTGCGTCTAGGGCTTCCCAATGGTCTCTTCCCATTGAGTTAACCAGTCAGTCCCCTAGATAGTCCCATTTGCGCTGCATGTCCTGCCCAACGTAATCTACGAGGCTTGATGTATCCAACAATTTCTTGTGATTAGTACAGGGTATTTAACTCATCATTATGTAACCTCCTCCAATCCTCAGTAGCCTCATCCTTTTTCGGACAAAATATCTTCCCAAGCCGCTTGTTTTTGAACATAATGTGTTTATTTTCGTCATGTAACATAAGAAACCACGTTTCACATGCATAGAGAACACCCTTTTAAACTATTGTTTAGTTCATTCTTAATTTCACACTCCTTGAAAGAAGGCCAATTCTCAACAATTTACTGAACGAGTAATTGCATGCACATACCTACAGTATTAGTTTCCTAAAACAAATTGAAGAATGGCCAGTTAAGTCTAATTGTATCGAAAAATTTGTCTTTGTTTAATTGAGTAAGACTATTTTTATTTATTTTATTTTAGCAAAAAGTTTATAAATATTCATCCTTTACGTTTTTTCCACTGCACACTGATATAATAATAATAACCGTTGCAGGTTATATTTATGATATTTCCATCCTCTACCCCCCAGAAAATTATCATCACCCTACAAGATTTATTAAATTGATATTTATTCCATAAGAAACATCATGAACGTATATAGAATGTTTTGGTTACAAGACGAGTTCTAAATAACTTATTTCTGACACCACATATTTTTATTCAAATGCCTGACACATTTAAGAAATACACAGTAAGTAATTCGCTGTTTGTTCACACTTTCACCGTTAAAAAAATTGACGCCTGCTCTCTGTTTTCGTACGTTTAAATTTGCCCGACATCTCGTGGCAACAGAGGGAACTAAAATTGCTGCATTTAGTTTGTGTACTGTGCGGTAGATGGTCTGAGTATAGAGTTGGTGGTCGATAGAAGAGAGACGCATGGATGCAGGCTAAAATTGGCAATTAACCACCACATCCTGCACTCAGCCTAACTTAAATTACCTCCTCCTATCTCCTCTAGGGAAGTCAAAATTTTTCAAAAAATGTGTAGGAAAAAGCTTTTCTTTATATTTACATATACAAACAAAAAATATTAATTTCTTTAAAAATCCTTTTTTATCACCGCGTCTTAGGCCTACAACAAGTTCAGGCTATAAACATGTATGATAGCTAATCTAATAATTTAGGGATAGGTTAGGAAGTATTTTACAGGTAATATACCCGCATTTGCTTTGAAGGAGAGTGGCAAATCATTTTGTAAAAATCTTATACTAGAGCAAAATCCCGCACTTGAGAGATCATTTATTGAAAAAATTATAAAACTATCTCTTCAAAACACACTTCATGAACTTTATGTTCTAAGACGTTAATTTCGCAATAGACTAGACCGTCGATGACAGGAAGATCGGGGTTTGATCCTGGTTTTGTGCACTGAGGGTGGTTTTCCTCAATTGTTTTCCACTCTCCTCCACACAAATGAGGGTACACTTCCTCTAAATTTAATCTTCCTAATCCCTAGTATCCTAGCGTGATTAGTGAATAAGCGTATAACTCAAATGGGTAGTAAGACGTGGTGATAAAAAAGTCTTTGATAATTTTTTATGTATACGAAGTACTGTATTATAATATTGGGAGCTTCTAACTTTAAATGGCACCAGGGTCAATCAATGAGACAGTCAGTTAGTTTCAACGCCGTTTTGTAGGAAAAATAAAATAATTATTATACTCATTTCACTCTGAGGAAACTAATCATATCTTATTAAAATCTATCACAACTTGTGAATGTGAGGAATGCCAGGCCTCTACCGTGGTTCGGATTCCACATTAAACTGTAGGTCCTCCATTTAATCTCACCATCACCCTACCATTGCACATTAGCGTAAGTGCGTATAACCCGAACGGGTAGTAAGACGCGGTGCTAATAATAATAATAATAATAATATTAAAATCTAGGGGTGGATGTAGACGAGTGACGATCCTTTAGGGCGAGTTTGATAGGAGATTAGACTCACAATACAGACGACCATCCACCAATAGGTCAGATCTCAAATCCTGGATGAATAGATACTTTTTATATTATTCTTAATAGGATTTTTCACATAGCCTTACTCTCTTCAAGCTAACTAAAGTGAATCTAATCTAAAATGCCTTGCCAATCAGAATAGGTTTTTAAGCACTGAGTCTTATTACCCGTTCGGGCTCTATGCTTATGTACTAGTTACAATATTGGTTTTTGGGATTAGGAAGGTAATATTAATAGGAAGTATAGCAGCATTTGCGTCGAGGGAGAGTTTGTTTGGAAAAAACCACCTTCAGTACACCCGAACCAGATTCGAAACTAGATATTTCCGTCATCAGCAGTCCAGGCTACTGCAAGAGTAGCACCTCAGACCATGTGGCCACCGAAGTGAGTAATATTTTATTTGACCTTTGTTCTAAATGTATAGTTTAGAATATGAGGTTACCATCTCTAAACATAATAATAAATAATAAACATAAAAAATATGTGATCTAATGATGGTAGTAAGTAATAATAAGACATCTCATCTACCAAGGCTAGTATTAATAAACTAAAGTAAATTGCCTTAAAATCGTCAATTCATTATAGCCGTGGTTTTCAGCCAGTGATAGGATGTGTACTCTCCGGGCCACGTGACTTTTTATTAGGGGCAAGCGAAAATGATCTATAATCTCTACTTTCTCGCTACCTTACAGGTAAAGAAAGTATTGTGACCATCCAAAAAATTCGAACTCGAGATTTTGATGAATTTCGACGTTTCATGACCCCAAGAATCTGAAAAAGTGGTTTTTGCATTTCCTTCTGTCTGTCAGTTTGTACCTTGGAATGGAGCCTAAATTATTTTACCTGTAGGACTGAAACTTGGTATCTAGGGTTTTAATAGGGTTGCCCCAAGGGGATTTTGGATTTGGATATCCAACCCTAAAATTAAGGGTAGTTTCCTTAAGGGTGAGAAGATAAAAAAATAGGTTTTATCAAAATCGGCTCTAATGATTTTGATTAAATTTCATTTCCAAGCATTGATCAATATTTCAAACAAAATGGCTTCTCTCAATTTTTTGTCTAAACGACTTTAAGGGTTCCGATTTGATGTGTAAATTCTATTTTTTTTATCATATCTCTGTAACTCTTTGAGATATGAAATTACTTATCATTGAAATTATGTAGGTCTATTTATAATAAAAATATTTTGTTTGAAACATTTATTTATAAAACCAATACATTTCAAGCTATACGTAAATATATATATTTTTAATCTTTTCGAACATTAAAGGTAAATAATTTCAACCGTAAAAATAATCTAACCCGAAATGTTGATGTTGATGGAAAGTGGTTTTTGCAATGCTGTCTGTCTGTGTCTGTTTAACTCTAAAATTAAGAGTAGTTTAATAAAGTTCAAAAAGAGAAACAATCAATTTTCTCAAAATCTGTTCCGATGATTTTGACTAAAAATTGTATCTAGGCGTTGATTAATATTATAAACAAAATGGTTGTGTTTATTTTCCCGTGAAAATTACTTTTAGGGTATTTTACAGAAGTGTAAATTTCCGTATCTCCGCAATTATTTGAGATACTAAAAACTTATCGTTGCAAAACTGTAGTACCTTTAAAAATAAAGAAACTTTTATTTGAAATATATCTTTATAAAAACAATAATTTCTGAGATATTTTTAAATATATTTATACAATTTTTTGAGCAATAGTTGTAAAAAGTACTACTTAATTTTCAACGCAACATTTCTCTAATAATATAGAGTAAGTAAATAAGTAGGTCTTTCAAAAAGTTGATGTTCTTTTTCCTTAACCTCTTAGGGAAATTTTGTACAGCAATAATCTATATCTATCATTTTGGACTCAATAGTCAATATTTAAACTTTTTATTGGTCTAGATTTATAATAAGGAATTTAATAACAATGCGATAGACATAAAATGTGCAGCCCCTAGTAAAAATGTTGAAAATTTTAACTGGAATTTGAAATTTTAATACGAAATGTTGATCCTGGTGGACCCAATATCTATATTTTTTATTGGTCCAAATATACAAATGAGAATTTTAATTCTATAAAAATAAAATTATAAATTTAAAACTGGGAGTATAACATTTTTTTTCGCAAGCATACCGCAATTTTT
Source organism: Timema bartmani (assembly GCA_902151455.1). Taxonomy (NCBI): domain Eukaryota; kingdom Metazoa; phylum Arthropoda; class Insecta; order Phasmatodea; family Timematidae; genus Timema; species Timema bartmani. The sequence goes on from CABFWB010001797.1 coordinate 39,707, forward strand.
CTTTAGGTTCGCTAGTGTATATATTATTTCGTTTCACATCTACTACGAGTTTTGAGTAAATATCTCCTTTTTTAGACAATGAAGTGAGAAAGTCCATGTGGGGGATCCGTACCTTTTTTTTTTTCCCCAATTAACCAAATTGAAACATAATGCACAAAAAAATAATTTATGTTAAACATTCATAAATTTTGATTAGTTATTGTTGGTTATATGTTATATGTATATTTATTCAGATCTGACTTTCCTAATCTTACTAATATTATCTTTGCTTTTCTATGCATAAGCTCCAAAAATATTTAACTTAAATGACATGTAAGCTAACAAATGATTTTACTAAGCCCAAATGTATTTTTACAAAGCTAAACTATACTTTAACTAAGCTAAAATATGTGTAGCAATTTTTACAACCCTGAAATATAATACATAACAAATTAGGCTTTAAGAATCATTAGTTAAAATTATGCTCGCCCCTCCAAAATTAAGTAATTCATTATAAAAACACTTGTATTATTATGAAGAAAGGTTTTAATTAATCATTAAATCTATTGAGGTACTTGGAGACAATTTTTTTTACTAATGAGACTGCTGGGGACGCAGTTGTTAAAAGGTTCAAATCATTTAATTAGAATTTTTAGAATACGTTTGGTTTTTTGTCCTAAGGCACTCTTCAGCTATCTACGTTTGACAATAATTATAGTTAAAAGCACATATACAATACAATAAGTGGAACAAATTAATAAATTAAAACAATAGAACCATTTACAGATAAAAACATAAAGCTGTCGTCAAGATTAAATTGGCAACTCTTTATTAAATCTTTATAATGTTTAAAAAGTTATTATCAGGTTTTGACTATTTACTTTTTTTACTATTGACGACAACTATATATTTATAATTTTTACTCTTGATTGTTTTATTGTTTTACCATACATTTATTAATTTACTACATTCATTTTATTATAATGTTTGTGCATTTAATTCTAATTATTGTCAATCATCAAGGATTCCGTTAGCGGATTAAACTCTAAACTGTAACGTAGCTTTTGATATTAGATTATTTAATTTTCTTAAGACCATGTTTCATGGTAAAAATATATTTATTATATTCACGTGTACGCTTTTCCCACCTTGATTATATTACTATTATATTATTATATTAGGCACTTGAAAGTTCAATGCAGCACTTGAAATAGTACTCCACCTATCCCTATTATGAGCTAGTTCTAGCCAGTCAATCTTATTACATCCTATATCTTTCTGGTCCATTCTAATGTTATCTTTCAGTCTGTTTCTAAGTATTCTCAGTGGTCTCTTCTCATTGGGTTTGCCAGTCAATACTCTTAACACGGTTCTAGATTCTTACATTAGCGTTGCATGTCCTGCCCACTGTTATCTGAGAAATGGGATTACCCTAATAATGTCTTGTGATGACTACAGGATATGCAGCTCATCATTATGTAACATCCTCTGCACCCTAATATATTCATCTCTTTTTTGACAAGGTATCTTCCTACACCTCGTTTTCAAACACCCTAAACTTCCTTTCGTCGTTTAAAGTAAGATATCTTATTTCAGAGCCAGAGTAACAACCACTAAAACTATTATGCTATATTGAGTTTTACATTCCTTATAATGATTAAATTGTCTTGCATAGTATCATATTCCTTCCTTATAGTGGCTTCATACTGTTAAGGGAAATAATTTTTTTTTTTAAAGAGGGATGGATTGTAACGATTTGCACCATTTATGTAATAGACGTTTTTTCTTTTGGAAGGTTAAGCTATGTGTATGTTAGATCACATAGACTTTTGTCTTGTAGTGTAAATCCCGAAATTTATCATTTAATCCAAAGTTTTAACACATTCAATAACAAATTTAATCCAAGCTTCAATCTCTGATACGGCAAAATTTATTTTAGTTTTTCAAACAAAAACTTAAACATACTCACGCTTTGGTTGGTAATTACATTTATTCTGTTTAATCAACAAAATAATCTTATTGTATTTAATAAAGAAATATCTTATAAGCATAATGAACTCACTTTCTATCTAATTCTATGTTCATGAAAAATAAGTTAATTGATTTTATTTTATTATTTTGGTTATACTTTGCTGTACTTAACACGTAGATGAAACCAATACCCACACTGCAGTACATTGTAAATACGATGTAAATGTATGTTGAGTAATTATTTTATCCAATTGCATCTATCATTGTTTGTCGAAGGCGTCTCTAATTATTTATCAACCATGGTCAACTGTTTGGCACTGCCATTACTAGCTTTGATACACAGTAAACACTGTAATTGTGAAGAGAATTGGAGGGGTTTTTCATGATTGAGTAGGTTAAACCCATCAGTTTTATTGATCTAAACTACCTTTGGTTGCCATTGGAGATAATCTTTATCCACTTCGTTTACTTCTATTTTTTTTTTAAATCTCATTTACACACTTTATTTCTTACTTCTTTCTTTTACTGCTTTTTCTCAAGATCAGTTAAGCTAAACATTGATATTACGAAAAGCGTAAATTGGTATATATTAAGATGTAATGAGGTTGGACTGGGTTGATACTTGAGATATGGATGGTTGGCATACTTTTGTAGGTGATGTCAACAAAGCGATTCTTTTTATTTTTTTTTAAATTATCAAATAGTTATCAGGAAACTACCTATAAACGAATAAAAAGACAAGAATACATATTTATCTGTCATGTTCATGTCACCCTCTCTCCAGAAATACATTTCAAGCAAATTCATAATAGTCATTTTCAAAATGGATTTATGTTTCACTCTTTAGTAAACGACCCTTTATCAAATTTTTACCTTCTTCACCAAGTTAAACACTCCCAAGAATCCTATTTGGAACCAAATAGTTTTAGCCATTTGTAAAATATTCTAAGTTTTGGAAAATAAGTAATCGGTAAACTACCCATTAATGAGTTTTTAGCACCAAAAAAAGGATACATTGATTTGGTTATACAACACCATCTATAGTTATACATTTGAAACCAAGTCGTTTAAATACACTTTTGAAAAATGTTGATTTCAAAAAATCACTTATCATTAAGCTATATTTAATTGAAGGGCTAGATTATAAAAAGTGTTTGAGTTACAACACTATAAAGGATGGCAAAGCTGTGGGCGTTGATGGGATCACAAGTGAAATGCTCAAGTGTGGGGGGCACGGTACTACTTGCTAGATTATGTGAGTTGTTCAATGTGTGTGCTGGGATTTCGAACGTTCCTAATAACTGGAAGAATGCCGTCATTGTTCCTTTGTAGAGGCAGAGGCAGTAAAAGTGAATGTAAGAATTATTATAGGGCAATTAATTTGTTGAGTATTCCAGGCAAATTTTTGGGAAAGTTTTAATTGAGGGAGTGCGTGAAAGAACTGCAGCCAATATTTGGGGTGTGCAATGTGATTTCTTAAAAGTAGAGGTTGAATAGACCAGATATTTGTATTGCAACAAGTGATTGAGAATTGTATGGCAGTAAGAAATAATGTTTATTGTGCATTTGTTGATCTGGAGAAAGCGTATAATCGTGTGAAGAGGAGCGTGCTATGGACTGTTCTTAGAGAGTATGGTGTGGATGCATGGTTAGTAAAGGCAATTAAGGTGGTGTATGATGGAAGTAAAGCATGCGTTAGGGTGGATGGAGCTTTGAGCGAATTGTTTGACATTGAACAGGGCGATAGACAAGGTTGTGTTATGTCTCAAAGGCTGTTTATAGTTTTCATGGATAAGTGTATTAAGGATGCTTGGGAGGACACGCTGAGAGTGCTGTTATATGCAGATGATTCCGTATAATTGCTGAGAAGGAAAGTGACTTGAAGAATGCATTAAATCGTTTGAATGTGTCGACAGACATAATGGATCTTCGTATAAATATAGTCTAATAAACTTATTTCACACGCCACACCATAAAATTACTAAAAACATACTTTGTGATTTTTAACCCTGTCAAAATAGGACAAAATACGCTTTCTTGTTAATTTACATCTTTATTCTTTATATTTGTTGCTATCCTAAGACACTCGTTACCAAGGAGACTTATGATTGGTTTGTTAATCTTTCCAAACCCCTCACTGCCAAAGAGACTTACAAAGAATATTCATATATTAAAATTTAACAAACTTGAATTGTTACAAATTTAACACATAATTATGATTGCACTTACCAGTGTTTTTTCACGATGCTTCCCTCGCTAATGATATAGCATGATGGTATATAGCTTCCCCTGTTCCCTTATATTAGAGAGTACAACAGAAAAAGTCCCATGTCGATCCTATAAGTACTTTATGAATTTACTAGTGACAAACAAACAGACCGACAGACATTCGAATTTACAGACAGACTTTAGAGTTTTATTTAAGGAATAGCTTTTAAGATTTCTTACTCTCTGGAAATCATTTTTGGATTGTATATTTTCCTGAAATATTTAACCTTAAGTTATCTAAATTTTCCTATTTCACATTCCCTAGAAAAAGTTCTAAGAAAATTGAAAGTTTATATTGAATAGCTTGCTGGTATTATCAAAGTTATTTGACTAATTACATAGAAAAGAGGTGTATTTTATCTTTCTGTATAGTACATACCTAAATTAGGAATGATTCTCAAAAGAGCTCAATTGAAATATAATTGAATGAAAACCAAGAAACAAGTCATATGTAAAATTGAAAAAAAAAATGCATTATTAGTTTTATGAACATAAGTCTCTGTTGAATTTTAATACTTCTATTTTGGTATATTTATAATAAACTTATGATTAAGTTAATACAGTTAGATCACATGTTAACTATTTTCTATAGTAACTCAATATAAACTGAATAATTGATTATTTTATCCACTTTTTCAATAATATGATACTTTTAATGTATTTTGAGACTTCGTAATATGAATTAAGAATCGTGACGAGTGGAGCTATTGTTTTTATTGCAACGTAGATTATACTCGCCCGGGATATTTACCTTTGATTACATTAGTTAGGGAAAAACACCTTAATTACAATCAACCGGAATTCCAACCTCAATCACTGGAAATTACCTACCTACAATATATAATTATATTGAAGTCTTATATAGGTGTACAGGCACAAAGAAAAACGTTCCAAGTAAAAAAATTACAAATTAACCACATTGGAAATAAGTTAACTATTTCGTCGAAAATTTAAAATTATAAACATATTACATTAGATAATTACCTAAAAAGGCGACTGTATTACATTTTATAGCAGACGTGACTAATTGAACACATATGTATAGGATAATTTTAACCAGAGACTCAAAATCAGATATGCACAATTTGATAGACTTTTTAATTATTTGAGGTATCTAATCTGCACTTTCTGAAACGACTGATTATCAGACCACGAAAATTTCCATAATAGAATTTTTGCACATATTCCAGGTTTATTTTACATGCCAAAATTTGCATCGGACCGAAAGGCTCGACTTCACCTCTGAAGGAGGTTGTTCTACGGGTATCCATCTCTGAAAAATAAATAAAAAGATCGATACTATCTAGATTTGAGCCCACAATAATCTGTGTATCGATGCGAGCACTTTACTCCAAGACCACTCAGGTCGACGATAGATTTGTTAGAAGTTAGAAATTATTTGAAAATACATTGCATGCTGTACTGTCATTCTTAGAGATCTCACTCCTTTTTGAAGCTGAATAATTTAAGGATTATTATACTATAGAATTTGGCACGTTTCTTACATAAAATGTTTTTTGTGGTACATCAATAATGTTTGTGAAGATTAGGTTTAATGTAACATGACTTACCAATTTAAAAATTACAAAACGCCATTAGTAAAAAAAACTAAGATTTATATATCTTACACTTTAAGTGTTTTTACAACAAAAATAAATCACGATAGTGCGATGCATAAGCGCTACTAGAACCATCTATTTACGGACTAGCATAACGTCGTAGTTACAAAAATTGTATATGCAGAGAATTTTTTAATATTAACTTTTGAATTATGTGTTCTATCGAAATGAAACCAATTGTTGTGGAATCTACCTACGAAAGCCTTTAAAATAATATTCTACTTGGCTGTGATAAAAATTAAGAAAGTCCGTTCCTTCTACTACAATCTTCCCCAGGCCTATTTTTGGGGACCATGTTGATAATATATTTCTTCTCATTTTACCCTTGTTTTATCTCAATTAAATTCCAATTTTCAAGGCTCTATGTTAACTGGAAGTACTCTATAGATTTTTATGATCAGTGAGTAAGTCAGAATGTATCAAAATAAGAATTTTTAAGGCTTGTATCACTCGAACCGGTTAAGTTGGAAACCTCAACTTTGAAAATATGACTAAAATAGTTCACCTTAACAAGTTGTTAAATTATTAGGTTACTATCCTTATTTGGAATGGAGCTTATGGGGAGGTAAATGTGGCCCAAGTTGTATTGAGAACTTTGCAGGTGGACCAGATTCACCCATTCAATTTTCAAATTTGAAACTTATTAAAATTTTAACTCTATGAAACAGATGGTTAAAAATCAATAAAACGTAAAATAGAAATTGTTTACAAAGTAAATTGAAATTTAACAATACGTGTACATGTATTCCCAAATTTGTATCCAAAACAATTTATTTATAAATCTACTACGTTTTTAATTTATCCTACTTAATTATTTAGCAGTAAATTATAGTAAAAATAATATTTTAAATAATGAAACTTTTCTGAAGTCTGTCTCCCCCAAATTATTTGTCTAAGCTCGTATCACATTTGTTACAGCATTAGATTAAGTGGTTTTCACGAAGATGTTGTTTTTGGTGATACCACACGTTAATGAGATTTTCTAAATTATTTTGGGGATCATGGTGTTCATTAGGAAGTACATATATACATACATTTGTAAAAATATATTTGATACAATCATCTTGAGTATTTTTGTTAATACATAGACCTCTTTTCTGCTTAAGTTTTATATAAACTATTCTCCAAGTTATCTATCCAAGCAATTAAAAACTTTTATTTATAGTTATTGGTGTGACTACCTGAAAATATTATATTATACTATATATTTTCTACTAAATATTTAGTCCCTACACATAATTTATATTTTATTTTTAAAAGGATTATTTTATTTATTAAAAAAAAAATCTGTAGTCAAAACGTTTTAAAACATGATATTAAACTTATTATAAGCTTTAAATGTTGTATGAGTTTGCTTACTTTTTTTTTATTGTATCCTATTATACCTTTGTTACTGTAGTATGGTAGTATCTATTTCAGCCACTAAACGCACACTTCATCATAGTACTAATATTTGCTACTAGGTGGCTCGAACAGTCACGGTCGTAAACGGAGCTAGTCAAAGAATTACGGTTATTGGAATTTCAAAGTGCGCATGTGCGAGAAACTACTGCAAAGTATGACCCTACATAGCGCTAAATACTCGATATCATTTGAAAATACTGCAAAGAGTTACCCTAAGTAGCGCTAAATACTCGATAACATATAAAAGCCTACACTATTGCAAAGGTTCAATGGCTTTTTAGCTTATAACATGAACGGGTAGTAAGTAATACGTGGTGCTAAATAAATCCTTAAAGTTAAGCACTTAGAACTATAAAATTAAAGTTATTTTGCTTTTAACTTAAATGTATGTTTAATTAGAATTTAAGATTTATCTAAAACGAATTTAAATGATCCTCTTCAATGATTGCTGACACATCTGTCATATTTGTACGTTCCCGTTTCTCCGTGTTTTTGCCTACATGTGTTAATAGAGGACTAAGAATTGATTTATTTGTTGTGGATGAAGATAATAACATTATTTATTTGTAAACTGATTCGTCAATCTGCCAAATATATAAAAGTTAACTAGTCACAAAATCTGTTGGTGTGTTGTTGGGTGAACTCTGCTAGGTTATGTTAATTTAGGTTAGTTTGATCTTCGTGTTTATAAAGTACAGTATATGTCAAAGAGTCCAATATAAAATAAAAAATGCAATTTATTATTATTTGACTTTTTAAATAATATTGTTACTTTTTTGTAGAGGCACTTGAGGGGTTTCGGGATTATTTTTTTTTCCAAACAGCAGCTCGTATAGTTTGGTAAATGTAATTTTATAATATAATTTTTTTTAAACCGTATTCAATTATATATATGTGTGTGTGTGTGTGTGTATAAAAGGTGTTTTATGGCTTAATTTCATCAAAACTATATTTCATGGTGTTCATTTATTCAAACAGGGTTTTGTGATGTAGATTTAATAAATTTTCTCTCTTAATGTATTAATTTTGCTAACCGTGTTTATTGACGTAAATTGATATAAACAAACTTTAAATATAAATTTAAGATATATTTGGTATATTAACATAGTTTTTATGAATCATCAATGTGTCGTAATGATCAAGGTATTCAACTAGAAACTAGAGCCTTATAAGTATCTTGATAAATCCCTGGTGCTGTCTCAAACAGTTTAGATTTATTAATAGTTCATTTTATTTGATGCGCGTTTTAATGCTCGTCCAAAACTTACATGAGCTAATCCATATACACAGAATAATAATAACAAATGTTGACATAATTTATTAGAGGCACGTATAAATAGAATTAATAACTATTATAGTAAAACAAAACCTAGAGAACGTGTCCAAGACTCGAACCCGCGCTTCCCTGGCTTAGAGCTGAGTACAATAGCTCTGATATATCTCTGCTAGTAATTCATATTCTTGACGTTAAGAGCAGGTTATTTATTGACAAATGGCTGTCCTAGTTTAAGTTATACTCGGAGGGTAATATAACCTTGTCATGGGAAGTGCACTCCAACTACATAATTGAACTAAAACCTTGCAATAAATTGCTTGTGCTTTGCAGACTGCGTTTGAGAGTATGTAGGATGTTTGTTCATAGATTGTCCACTAGTCCATCAGCTAGACATTCAAGCACGTATTCCTCAACATATTTTTATGAGAAGGGGGATATAGGAGAGAGGGCAGTGGCATTAAATGAACGAGGCCTGTAGACATTTTTTAAGAATTTTGTTTTTACCTTAGATATTTTTCTCAAAAAACAACAATTTTAATTAACACTTTCTATTGGTTCACCATGTATTACTAGCTATGTGGTTATTTTAATTACTCCTATGGGATAAGGATTAGAGAGGTAAATTTTAGAGAAATTGTACCGTCATTGCTGGGAGGTGGAGGTCAAAAACATTTACTAAAAAATAAAGCTCAATACCTTCAGTCCAGATTTTTTTTAGCACCACGTCCTACTAGCCGTTCGGGTTATACGCTTATGTAGTAATTACACTAATGGGTTAGAGACTAGTAAGGTTTGATTAAGAGGAAGTGTACCCGCATTTGAATTCAGCGATAGTGGAAAACCATTTAGTGAAAACCATCCTCAGTGCACCCAACCGGGATTGAACAGCGATCTTCCCGTCTTCGGCAGTCTAGTCTAACACGAGAGTAACGGGCTAGACCACGCGGCCATCGAAGCGGGTAGTCCAGATACGACCCCTGATCTTTCCGTCATCGGAAAACCAGAATTTATGAGCATGATATTTAGTCCGCATGTCCACCGATGCATTAAAAATAATATTCTTAAGACCCGCAACGGCGGTTAAATGGTCTAACATGCCACTCACGTATTAGACTGGATTCCCATTGATGGGAAAGTCAGGGTTCTAATCCCGGACGGATCTACTGAGGGTGATTTTGTAAAATAGTTTACCACTTTCACCAGTGCAGCAGCATAAATTATACTTACAGTCCAAATAGCCTGCTTCACTGGTTTCATGGTCAAGGGCATCATCATTGCAACAGACTAGACTGCCGATTACAGGGATATCGGGGCTGGAATCCCTGTCAGGGTATTGAGGGTATTTTTTACTTAGTGCCTTAATGGTACTTTACTCGCTTTCCCCGCAAATATGGGTACACTTCCTTGAATTTATAAATTTCTTGTTCATACCATATAAACACATGGTAAAGAAAACATGTTAGTACATATGTGTTCAAACCGAACGGTTATTGAGACTTGGTGACAAAAAAAGAGATGTTGTAGTTTATATTATTTCATTCTCATGCTTAACGTGGGGTTGTAGGGGACGCGTTAATAGGTCAGTTTATGCAGTTTTTATGGTGCAACTTTTTTTCAGCCTAATTAAATTAAATATTGCTTCAATAAACACATAGAATTTAATTTTCTTCACATAATGATATCATAAGTTGTTGAATATCTATCATAATCATAGCGGCATTAGATGAGAAACTTTCTAACTGAAGAGGAAAAGTTGTCATTAAATTTCAGGACATTATTGACAGATATTTAAGGACTGTTGATATCACCATGTGAAGAAAATTAATCTCAAACTTTCTATTGAAGCAATATTTTATTTTTTAGTCCAAAAAATGTTTTGATACAAAAACTGCTAAGACCTTTTCTCACATTAAAAGTGTTAAGTGACCTTTCAGAATCAGAAATAGGAGTTTAATTTTAAATCCATGGGGTTTATTTAGAACAATAGAGGTGTTTAAAATAATAAGAAATTGATTTTTAGATCTTACCCTTTAATTATTATTATAAACGAGGTTGGGTACATTTTTATTTTAAGTTTTTCCTAGATTAATAATGATATTTTAAAAATAAATGAGAAATAATTTTAAAATGCAGATTGATCGAATTTCATAATATATTACAATTTAATGAAAATTTAGTCTTTTCTCCCTTTGCTTCCAAACTAAAAACTAATGAATAAGGAAAAATCAAATATTCCAATTTGGTCGAATATTGGCTGATAAAATACTCGTATAGACCTATAAGATTTTCTAAATTAAGAAAAATGGAAATTTTTTGCTTCGGCTAATTGTAATTAAAGCAGATCTAAGGAAAAATCTACGTAATTGTTTCAACTAAATATATACAATCTACAATATTACTGGCCTAATAGTCTGTGATTGCAGTAGGGCTATGATAGTATACCTGATACATTGTGAGTGTATTAAGTCTATAGCCATATTGGCCAGATTTAATGTGATTAAAACAGGCCTCCGACCATATTGGCCTAATCTCTTTTCATTGTAAAGCTAAAATACATCATTTATCTCATTATCTATGGTTACAGAAGATCTATTACAGTATAGTCCTAGTGATGTGGTTTTAGCAGCTATGAGACAGTGTTATCTTAAGTTACAGTCTTTATTGCAACTATGAAGCTATAAAATCATGTGTTTATGTGCATTGCAGCTAATAAGTTCTAAAAGAATGTTGTCTCTATTTGAAAATTATGTTGCAGCTAATAATTCCTTAAGTTGGTATTACCAACGCGTCTTACTACCCGTCCGGGTTATACGCCTATATACTAATTACATTAATCTCCTAGGGATTGTTAAGGTTTAATTGAGAGGAAGTTGACCCACAGTTGCTTGGAAGGAGTGTGAAAACTAATAAGGAAAAACACCCTCAATGCACCCGACCGGGATTGAACCCCGATCTCCTCCTCTACGCCAGTCTAGTCTATTACGAGAGTAGAGCGTTAGAACATCACGCGGCCACCGAAGCGGGTAACCTTTTACAAGTGTTGTCTTTATTTGAAGCTTCTATTGCAGATAAGTATCTCTAGTAAAAATGGTCTTTATTTTAAGATTATATTACAGATAATAATCTCTAGGAGAGTAGTGTCTTTATTTGAAGATTTTATTGCTAATAATCTTTAAAAGAATGAAGTTTTTTTAAAAGATTCTATTGCAGATAAGAATCTCTAAGAGAATGGGTGTCTTTATTTTAAGTTTCTATTGCAGCTAAGAATCTCTACTAGTGTTGTATTTATTTGAAGTATTATTGTAGAAGTGAAGCTCTAAAACAGTGTATTTATTTGCAGCTTTCCTAGAAGTTATGTAGTTCAAGATAGTATTGGTTTGATGCTCTATGATTATATCAAGTCAAAGATATTATGCCAATTGAACTGATTTAGTTTCATAATTGGAGACTTGATACAGTAACGGCTTGCTGTTCTATGATCAGAGAAGCTCTAAATAATTGTTAAACTTTTGTCCTATGAGTAAATATTATAAACTGCATAGACAGCTATGACCCTATTTATTGGGATTATAGAATATATACAAAATCGTGTGCGTTATTTCCTGTGATTATACCAGGTTTAAGAGAGTAAAGATTCCATGTAATTATGACAGCTCTAAGTCTGAATATATCTTATAAACTTTGATAAGTATATCCAAAACAAAGAATGGTTGGCTCATGATAATTTTATAACAAGCAATAGCACTAATTATGGCACAAATGTCTGAACTTTGGTCTACAAAATTATTTTTTTATTTTAGATTAAAGAAACAATATCGTTATTAAAAAGGAATTAACAATTTTATGATAAAATATTTCCAAGATTATAAATAAGCAAAAAATCACCAAAAACCTTCAAGATATCCCACTATAAAATTATTTGAATGAAAATAGTTCTAAAACACAAATAATTTCAGTTGAATTAATAGGTTTTCAAAATCGGAAGCATAACAACGGAGAGTTGGAGAAAATTAGCACCCGCTAGCATATGAAAATACAAGATAAAATCAGACCGATAGATTGACTGACAGAAAATGAAATACTTGGCAGTACCAAAATAAATTATTTAATAACTTTGCATAGTTTCTAATAAGCTAATATTTATATTGCACAGCATAAGTATATATTTTATTGCTTTAACATGTTTTATAGTTATTTAAAACTACAAATAACATTTTTTATAAGCATTAAATTTAATACATGTTTGTGAATAGGCCTATGTGTTATAGGTTTATCAATGAAAAGAGGGTATTTTATAAAAGCTATATATATATAAATAATATTTCAAACCCTATATATTCTAAAAGCAAACTCTTGAGACTTAGCTACGCATCCATATCTTTAAAAGTGGTGTGTGTTGTATAATATCGTCTGGTAGTAGAGATAAATTGTGTTTAATTCTCCCTATAATATCAGCATTAGCTACAAACTAACAACCAAGGACAGTACGCTCAGTACTATCCACACAGACAGTCTTAAGGCCAGTTTCGTAATCAGACAAAGTATGCCTCAAGTGCGGTGCTACACTAAATACGGGACGACACCAAACTAAACTTGAATGGAATGCACCAATATCTTAAAGGAAACTGGTCCATTCCATTCTGATTTAGGTAGGGGTCTTCTTGTATTTAGTATAGCGCCCCACTTGAGGCGTACTAAGACCTACTTTGAAACTGGCCCTTATTAGTCCTTGGATAAATTACTAAATGGAAAACTGGACTAACCCCACGTATGACTAGTAAATATCTTCACTAGTAGTCTTGTAATCAAATTAAAGTCCCCTAGAAATGAGGTCAAAAAACTTTAACCACTTAAGGCATAGGAAAGTGTACACGGTTAGCTAACGAAACAATAACTGTATTAGTTTGGCGTTGTGTGACTGGCCCCTTTTCTACCCTTTATAACATCCCACCTCCCCTCCCCCGGCCACCTTTTCACTTCCCGATCCCTCCTTCTTGTCCTCCACTTGAAAGAGGAGGTAGGAGCATGCAGTGCAGTACCTTGCCGAACACAGAAATAGAGCAAAAATCGATAGAAACCTAGGGAATGACCCGGTCTGCCTTCCATTCTGGCCTGACCACACCACCAGGCTTTACAGACCTCTGAAGCAGGATTAGAGGGAAGTGCTAACACGGAAAATTAGTCTGGAACGATCTAATATTTATAAGAGAGAGATGGTCTACGAGTTAACTCACCTTTGTTTGATACTAAAGTTTCTAGGTTTGATTCAAAGTGACCCATTTTCTATATCTTGCGATTGATACAAATAATGCACGCTGATTTTTTTTACCCCTTACTACTATGTTTAACTACACGTTAGGGCTATTCGAATTTTAACATCCTAAACGTGTTAAGGGAAAGAAATATCAAAAGAGGAGGATAAAGAGTGGGTAACCCTTTTGTAAAAATCACTGCTAATACATTAGAACGGGATTAAAGTAAAAACCTCTCCTTCACCACCAAAATTATGATCCTGTAATTTTATTCTTAGCACTCACTGACGTATATCTGAATATAACTTAACCGACGATCTAAGAAAGATACGAAATATAAAAATATTTTCAGGCCAATGTTAATGGATTTCCTCAAAACTTACTTTTTATCAAATTATTCTTTATACAACCCGCCTCGGTGGCGTAGTTGGCTAACGCGCTAGTCGTGTTGAGCTCGACCGCCGAGGACGGGGAGATCGAGGTTCGAATCTCGGTTGGGTGAACTGGGGGTGGTTTTTCCTAAATGGCTTTCCACTCTCCCTCCACGCAAATGCGGGTTCACTTCCTCTAAACTCAACCCTCCCAATTCCTAATCTATTAGCGTAATTAGTACTTAAGCGAATAACCCGAATGGTTAGTAAGACGCGGTGCTAAATATAAATATTCTTTATACACCAGATTAAAATATTACCCTTTATTTATTACTGTTGTAATTAATTGTTTTACTTTTTCTTAACTCTATAGGTGACCTGGTGGTCTAGAGGTAAGGTGTCAGACTTCTGTGCTGAGGGTCCGGAGTTCAATCCTCGGTCCCGGCACAGATTTATCTAAATACCAAACCCTTCCTTCACTTCTGACAAGAGGTGTATTAATCACAATTTGTGAATGTGAGTAATGCCAGGCCTCCACCGTGGTTCGGATTCCACGCTAAACTTTAGGTCCTCCATTTAATCTCACAATCACCCTACCATTACACATTAGCGTAAGTGCGTATAACCCGAATGGGTAGTAAGACAGCGGTGCTAATAATAATAATAATCTTAACTCTAAATACCCACATAATTGGGAACGTAATCCAAAAGTAAAGCTGGTGAGGGAGAATTTGGGTCTCGAATCCTGGCCAATGGTAGCTAGAATTACTTTTAACAACAACAAAAAATTACAATTATCTCTCCATGCAAGTCCAAGGTATATTTCCAGTAAATGTTAACTTCCTTATTCACACCATATTGACTAAATTAACAAAAATGTGTAAAACCCGAACAGTTAGTGAGTGTGGTGAGGTGTGGTGAGGTGAAGTGAGGGGAAAAAGTAAATTTCTAAAGATAGCCTTATCTAGACATCAAATTTAACTCTAGACATCAATATTCATCAATGTTATTATTCATGTGGGTGGAGGGTAGTTAAAATATAAAAGTAACAAGTTATTTTATATTAAATATTAAAACATTACAATTAATAATATACAAGTATACACTGTAACCATCCCAGGAATATTTACTGAGGAATAGACTATTCAACTCAATTATGTAATGTAAATATTGTCCATGTAGACCAACCATTGTCAGCAACATAAACAGTCAGTACCAAAACAACAAGTGATGTCTCACATTCAAGCCAATATGTTTATCACTCATTGTCAAGTAGTCTCTCTGCCTCACGTTTTTCAAAAATGTAACACAAAAAAGAAGTAACTACTGATGATGGGTCAGACACTATACCATTGAGGTGTAATAGGCTCTCTCCTGATCATTATATATAGAAGTCTTATGATTAACTCGTAGGATTTATTGAGTGTGATAGAGAATTCCTCCTTTGTGGCAGCATGGTCTCAGACAATACTTTCACAGTAAGCTGGTCAGCCGACAAACAACATGATTCCTGAGACGACAGAAACCACAACGCAAACACTCATTAAAAATCTCAACCAATTATTAATTCATAGAAAACTATACTTTACCTCTAAAAGATCTGAAGTTGATAATATTAATTCAAAACTAAAAAATCAGACATATTTAAACTGACAGAATAGTGTCCAATACAATATTCTTTCACAAATGTCTAATTATGATTTTTTATCACGCTCAACGAACGCTCACCGATATTTGTTCTTACTGATAAGGGTGCGCCTACTTGATGGAACATCTTTATACTGCCATTTTAAAATAAATAAATGGAAGTTTGGAAATTAAAGAAATACTAAAAATGTTCTCCCTTATCTAGAAAATAATCTGTTGTGACCCCGTTAACAATTTTTGTTTGCTTTTAATAATCCACTTTTATCTCAAATTTGTGACACTTTGCATAACACATCGTCGAAAATAAGATAACTTATTATATAATTGATATTTTTTTAATTATTAAAAACAAAATATAGTATTTTTTTAATCATTTAGATTCCTTTAAACTCAATTTTGACGTTAACTATAGTTAAATTACCAACCCAATTCTTAAATAACGTGGGTTTATGGAAGCCCACCACGTTTATCAGCGCTTCGGTAGGCCACCCTCTCAAATAAAAGAATATTAAGTAAACATCAAATACTATTCCCGTGTCTTCCTAACTATTCGGGATGCATGCATTTACAGTGACAACTAATTGTATTGAGATGAAAAATATATCGGAAATATATCTATATTTGCGTGGCGACAATTTTTTAGAAATAAACCTCAGAATACCTCAAGAGGATTGGAATATCAAACTACTCGTTCTGGAAATACAAACTAGTGGGCGAACTTGACGTTTAGCTCACTTACTCATTGAAACGTGTGAAATAAAACCATCTCTTGACAGTACGCACTATACAGGATGTTCGGAAACTTATAGGCAAAACTGCACATATATTTTGTTTGAACCAAAAGTAAAAAAAAACTCGCATATCCTTACATCCGGAAAACAATGCTAATACCATTAAAGTGTGTTCAAAGGTTCGGCATACAGCGCCTGGAGAACAAAGCTGTACAAACACGCGTGTACAACAAGTTGCATAGGAGTTAGGCACGTGGCACTCCACACCTAACCTCTTGGAGCACGGCAGCAGAACATACAACAATTAATAGTAAACAACACACCAGTCCATCTAGAAATGTGAATACGTTCTGAGGGTCATCATTAACGGTCCTACATCACAGAAAGTTCTTGCCATTATTATAATTCATGTGAATTTACTTTAATCTACTCTCATAAATTTTACCACACCGCCTGTAGTTAGTAAATCTTTGTTTGGAATATATTAAGAGTACTCTACTTATTTATTTCTTCAAAAAAATTCCAGGTGTAAATAATTTAAAGAGAAAATCTCGTGTAAAAATATCAAGATTAAACTAAACGCTAAATTGCAATCATCTAAGCATTCACATGCATCTAGGGCATTTGTTTTCAAAGAGTGTGCCTCGAGATTGACTAGGTGTTCCATGAATTTTTGGTCGTTATTTTACTGAAAATTAACATTTATTATAAATTAATAAGCGAGAAAAATATAAACATTTTAAATATATTTAGATACTAGCATTTTCACGCCGTCTAGCTCATATTGAACCATACGGTACTTCAACACATTCGAAAACCTTACTCGTTAGAAAGGAATGAAACTCCAATAGCAGCGTCTTATGTGCATACACAGATTCACGAAGAAATATGGACTCGCTCCCATCCCTTACCTCTCGTCAACCTAGCTCGTATCACGTGTCATCTTAGTTACCCACAATACCAAACACGATGAATGTTCACTAATTACGCCTGTTTTTTGACACTACTTGGTTCGCTGATGAGATAGCATGATGATAGATTGCTTACCACGGTTCTCTGAAGAATAAGTAGTAAAACAAAAGTCACGTCTTGATCCGATGAGTACTTTTTGAGTTTACTGAAATCAAATAGATTGATGTACATCCAAATAGTCTAAAAATTAATTATTTAGTATTATTATCGTTTATATTAGCCACAAGGTAAGGAACACATTACAAAAATAAAATGCGTAGAAAAACCTAGCTGTTGTAGACTACCCTGTTCTTCACATGGGGAAGCAAGTTTTATGTACACACATAATTTGTTATCCCAAAGAACGTCGCCTAAATGTTTACGGAAATTCCGTAGAAAGTTAGTTGTTGGATACAAACGTATTGGTGACACTAACTTCACAACATCATTTGATGATCTCTATTCTCCTTTTGTGTTTGTGAATATTCCGAATTTAACTAACCACGTTCAAAATAATTGGCTCCGTGCAACGCACACTTTCTCTCCTTAATTTTAAAATAAATACATTTACTAGAATCTCGTAAAATTGGCGAAACAAAATAATATATACTGTTTCAGAATTACTCCACAAACAAGCATACATGTCAAAAAAAGACTGTTATAGACACATTGAGAAAAACGAGAATCTCTGTCCACAGAAGAGCATAACGATCAATTACATACATCTAACTATTCTATAGTAAATGTATGTTTGCTTATAGTCTAGAAACTATTGATTTTATAAAAACATATTCCAGATTAAAATATTTGTAGTTTTAACGGTACTACAACTTAACAATGATAAGTTATTTTATACCTCAAATAGTAGCGGATATATAATCACTATTGGAAACTTATTCTTATTTAAAGTGCCCTTAAACTAATTTTTTATGGGAAAACGAAAATCGCCATTTTGTTGCTTACGGCCTGGTTACAAAATTTAAAATCAATTTTCTCAAAATCCCCACAACGATTTTTATTATATTTTTTATCCCTTTTTTTGTTGGATATATAATTTCAAAAACACCTTGGGGGACCTTATGGAAACCATAGATATCAAGCTTTGTACTAATCTGTAAAAGAGTTCCGGCTCTAGTCTGAGATATAAACAGTTAAAGAGACAAACAGACGGCATCGCGAAAACTACTTTTTGTTTTCAGGGGGCCAAGAAACGTGAAAATTTATCGAAATATCAGGGGTGATTTTTGTGACAATCACAATACTCTATGAGAGGTCGAGACAAGGTAAAAGGAGTATCACATTACATCAAAGATCTTAAATCAAATAGCATACACTTAAAAAACCATGAAGTAAAGAGGAACAACTGTGTCCACCAAAGAGCATAACAATAAATTTCATTTTTAAATTATTGTTATTAGCACCACGTCTTACTACCCATTCGGGTTATACGCACTTATGCTAATGTGTAATGGTAGAGTGATTGTGAGATGAAATGGAGGACCTACAGTTTATCGTGGAATCCGAACCACGGTGGCATTCCGTTCATTTTTAAGGACTTGAATAATATATTTATAGAATCAAATAGCCAAATCTATTATTTATGCTTTTAGTGAGGATTACTCCATCTAGATATTATATTCTGAAAATTGAAAAATGACACCTGGACACGGGAATAGAACCCGAGACCTCTGGCTTAGTACACCAACTCGGTAGCTGGTCCCGGGTTCGATTCCCGTGTCCAGGTGTCATTTTTCAATTTTCAGAATGTGATAATTATCTAGATGGAGTAATCCTCACTTGAAGCATAAATAATAGCTTTTACTACTTATTTATTTATATTTAGCACCGCGTCTTACTACCCGTTCGGGTTATACGCTTAAGTACTAATTACGCTAATGGATTAGGAACTATTATTTATGCTTTTAGTGAGGATTACTCCATCTAGATATTATATTCTGAAAATTGAAAAATGACACCTGGACACGGGAATAGAACCCGAGACCTCTGGCTTAGTACACCAACTCGGTAGCTGGTCCCGGGTTCGATTCCCGTGTCCAGGTGTCATTTTTCAATTTTCAGAATGTGATAATTATCTAGATGGAGTAATCCTCACTTGAAGCATAAATAATAGCTTTTACTACTTATTTATTTATATTTAGCACCGCGTCTTACTACCCGTTCGGGTTATACGCTTAAGTACTAATTACGCTAATGGATTAGGAATTGTTAGGGATGAATTTAGAGGAAGTGAACCCGCATTTGCGTGGAGGGAGAATGGAAAACCATTTAGGAAAAACCATCCCCAGTTTACGCGACCAAGATTCAAACCTCGATCTCCCCATCCTCGGCGGTAGAGCTCAACACGACTAGCGCGTTAGCCAACTACGCCACCGAGGCGGGTCTTTTGCTATTTGATTCTTAATTTGCAATCCCGTACCGTTATAATGATTGTAATGGCAGCAACAAGCCAACTACCGAGTCGAAGATTACTGCGTTATCTGATAGTTCGTGATATTAATATAATCACATATTTGTAGCCAACGATTTCCGCACGTCCACCATAGGCTCTGCCTTAAAATATGAGTAAAGAATGACCTTGATCACAGCACGATCCCTGGATAGCTCAGTGGTTAGAGCATTGGCGTACTAAGCTCAAAGGTCCCGGGTTCGATTCCCGTATCCAGTTGTCATTTTATAGTTTTCAGAATATAATATATACATATAGTTTTACAGCTCAAAAACTATTGAACATATTTCAAACAAAAGAATTTTATATTTAATAGTACTAATTATAAATTATAAAATAATAAGTTATTTCGTATTTCAACAATTTATGGAGATATGATCAAAATAGGAAATATCTACAAATATATAGTACCATAAAAGTCATTTTTATGGAAAAAATTAAAATTGCCATTTTGTTTGTGATGTTAAACATTGTTAAGATAAAAAATTAATTAAAATTAACTGTGCAGATTTTTAGAAAATCGAACTTTTTTATTTATTTCCCTCAGTAAGCTACCCTTAATTTTAGGACTGGATAACAGATTTTAAAAATCCTGGGGGGAATCTTACCCTAGATACTATGTTTTAGCCCATTCGCTGAAATGGTTTCAGTTCTAGTCAGATATACAGACAAACGGAAAACTCAAAAACCACTTTTTTAGCTATAAGGGTCTTAAGACTTCAACATTTATCAAAATTTCGACTTTTTTTCTACGATTATAATACTTCTCTCTTCAAGGGGTCAAGAGAAAATGAAATAAATGGTAAATCACATTCGCACAAACTTTCTCATATTGTGTATAATAACTTCGAAGAAAATGTTCAAAAATAATATGTCCTTAAGTAAGTTTAAATCATAAAAAATATATTTTTAAACACAGTAGTGTACGTATAAACCGAACGGGTAGTAAGACGCGGTGATAATAATAATAAGCACAGTAATCACGCTTCAAATTAAACAAATGTTTCATATATATATTTATATATAAGAAAATTCAAATTTTCAAAAATAAATTATTCATAAACTATCCATAAATTTATTGTTATTAGTAAAAATAAATATATATTCTTATTTATTATGAAAAGCTTTTCACAGATATACATTTTAAATTCAAAATTCAAGGTCAATTTTCAAAACATTCAATGTTTCTATAATTTGTAGTATGTAGGATACTTTAAATTTATTTATTTATTTTGGATAGATAAAGATACATTATTATTGATATGTAAACCCCTCCCTCGATACCAATTTAAAATCAAAGCGCTGAAGCAATTTTTTTTAATATTCAAATTTAAAAAAATTATCATTTAACTATAATTAACTAAATTTCCCCTCCAAAACAAGTATACAGGTTTATTTGTCATGATCATGTCAATCATAACCCAGATATAAATTTTAGGTAAAAACGTTAAAGCCTTTCTCAAAATAGTTCAAATTTTCACAAATTACCATTTAATAAATTACGCTTAACATAATTTTTACCTGAAAATATACGTATGGTTATTTTTAATGTCAAACACTATCAAGATGCCCATTTATTTAACTAATTTTTGCCCATAAACAAATTATATGGTGCTATTTTTCATATCAAACAAATCCTAGATAATAATTTTAAACAAAATCATGTTAACCACTTAAGAATAATTTAGAATTCAAAAAAATTACTCACCAGTAATCTACCCTTTATTGAAGAGTTAGGGTGAAAAAAATGTAAAAATGTAAAAAATGTAGTTGAACAAAATCAATCAACCCGTTTTGTTTCCTTGTAGGACAGATATACAAACAAACATACATGGAGACAGACAGAATTGTGAAATCCACTCTTTTGGGTTATTGTTCAAATGAAACATAGAAATTTCTCATAACCTCTAGATCTATTCTTTCACGATAACAATACTTTCTCCTGAAATGAGAAGGTCAAAATGAGTTTCACATAGAACAGTTTCTTTAAAATATAACTATACAGAGTTTAATATGTTCATTGTCCTTCGTTTGGATCTTTCCGCATTAGCAATCACGCAGTTTAAGGCGGGAGTCAAAAATTAAAGCGGAAAACATGACATTATATTATGCTGTGTAAAACAGTCAATTCCTGAAAATGTGATTTTCAAAAAAATATTTATGTACAGTTCCTAGTTAAAATATTGGTCACGTAACGTTTGAGAACTGTGCGACCTTAGTCTACCTCAACAAATAAATATATTTAACGTTTTTTTTCGCTTAGTTTAATTTTTTTGATATTCCTAATGCTTCAAACCTACCCACATACAAAAAGTATTATTTTTATATTTTTTTAAAATTCATATATCTTGAATAAAATATTTAATTTATATTAATCAATTAAAAGAAAGTTTTCTACTTTGTTTATTAGTTTAGAAAAAAAACTCTATAAACAACAACCATTATTTTAGGGAATTTTTAAATTCCTTCTTAGCATACTCTAAACGCAAATAATTATCACGTGCGATTCTTCCATTAGATCAATGTTAAAATGTAGTTCCAACATTTGACACCACGTGGCAACTTGGTTAAGCTTAACCTGCGCCACTCAGATGTCTTCAAGATTGTTGAATCAACTTTCCTCCCCCATTCACCCTCGCTTTACCTTAGCGAACAACATAACAAAGTCCTTGCTGTTCCCACCCATTATCCTTTTTGCTTGACTGGTTTACAAGCTTTATTGATACAATTCACCCAACCTTTTACATTGTTGTCAGTATTTGTAGAGAATGAATGAGAAGAATTCCTAACAAAACCAAGATGGAACCGGGCAATGACTTCAATAAAAGTGTCAAGTATCAGTGGTGTGTTCAGGGATCAACAAGCTTAAATTAGAGGTTTTTTCTATGAAGATTGATATTAGGAAATAATCAAAACAATTGTGATATACTCATTAAATATAATATATATAATATTTAAATCAGTGAGTTATGTTTTAACTAATATCTATATCATAATTTTTTTTACAAAATGCTAGAAAATGGTCAGAAATAAAGGTGATAATAAAGGTCCCGGTCATGAACACAAAAGAGGTAGGCTAGTAGAGCTTATAAACTAAAAAAAAATAATCGCAAAATGAAAAGAAGTTAGGCTTTGCCAAATAAAGAGTTGAGAATCTAAATGAAGACATGAAATTGAATTACAAGATTTGGAAGCTATTCGGTATGAAGAAAATACCGACCAAATGAAGTAATATATTTTTTTAATATTATAGTTATAATACAAATAAATAGTAAGGTTTATGAGTGATATCTTCAGAAAGTCTCTGTATGCTGTTCGAAAAATAACTACTGAAACACTAATTTAATTTATATGTTAAGAATGTAATTTATAAAAATATATCTGGTCTAATATAAACTTAATTCCCAACATTAGTTGCTAGGAATCCCGCTAATAATCGTTAAGACTTGTATTAAATTCTTAATTATGTTTTAAATAAAATGTTTTGTTAACAATAATTTAATTACTTTTTGTTTAGCTCTTTTATTAATATTTATTTAGTTTTTGTTCACCAACCAAAGGAATAGTGTATACATCTAATACATTTTAGTAATTTTTTATTTTAATGATATTTATAATACCTCTATTATTTTTAAACATTTGCTCTTAGTTTTCATAAGAACAACTACAAAATTACAAATAGCCTTTAAAGCAGTGGTTATCAACCTGGAAGTCACGACCTCTTTGGGGGCGTGTAAGCCTACCGTGAAGGGGGTAGGGGGGACGATGCATGGAACAATTAGGAAGTAACGTTAAAAATTAGCTAATAAGACCAGACATTTTTTATTTCAATCCCTTTTTCCAAAGTAAATAACACCAAATATGTTGGCCTAGACCCAATATTCAAGAACCGATTAAAACCAAAGTCTCAACCATCACACTAGCCTTCAGTAATATTTTTTTACCATTATGCTGTCAAAAATACATTGAATTTTTTGTAAAATAACGTGACTAAAAAACAAAACTTTTTAATATTTATCTATAAAGATCTCAAAAAGTAGGGGGAGGGAATTTGACAAACTACCAAAGGGGGGCGTCAGCTGAAAAAAGTTGTGAACCACTGTTCTAGAGAAAAATTCATCATTCAAAAACCCCTACATCTACCCCTAAACACAATTTTTATTTTGTAAGGTCTTGACACCTCCGGCACAAATTTCATAAATATTTCGGACTAAAACACCTCCGGCACAATTTTCAAAAACTGTTCGGGTGCATTGTTCGGTGACCAGATGGTCTAAGCCCTATGACATCACTCTTGCAATAGACTAGAATGCCGATGGTGAGAAGATTGGGGCTCAATCCCTGTCGTGTGTACTGAGGGTACATTTCCCTAAATAGCTTTCCACTCTCCCTCTACGCAACTATGGGTACACTTCCTCTAAATCCAACCTTCCTCATTCCTAACACATTGATAACAGTTTTTTCAGTATCACAATATTTTCTATAAATAATTTACAATGTATTAGCAATTTAGAAAAAAACTTTATTTCTACTTCTAATAAAAACTTAATATACCACCAGATTTAAATTTGCATATTTCAGGTTCAAGCCCAGCTACACATAGCACAGGTGGACAAATGCTTTCTAGTCGTCTTCATTGATTATATAACACCCGCCTCGGTGGCGTAGTTGGCTAACGCGCTAGTCGCGTTGAGCTCGACCACCGAGGACGGGGAGATCGAGGTTCGAGTCTCGGTCGGGTGAATTGAGGGCGGTTTTTCCTAAATGGTTTTCCACTCTCCTTCCCCGCAAATGCGGGTTCACTTCCTCTAAATTCAACCCTCCCAATTCCTATTCCATTAACGTAATTAGTACTCAAGCGTATAACCCGAACAGGTAGTAAGACGCGGTGCTAAATATTATTATTAAATATTATTGATTATAAAACACCTCTTTTCATAGAAGAAATAAGGAAAGATGACGATGGATTTAGTTAATTTCTCCAAAAGTTGAAAAGTTTTTTTAGGAGTGCCTGTTGCCAGAAATTGTACTTAGAAGAGTTCCAAAAAAATTAAATTCTTGGATCCTAATCTATAATAGAAGTGCAACGCGCCATTACTTCGCGAAAGAAAAGACAAAACATCCATTGGTGTAAATACTAAGTACTATTAAAAGGTGATATAATTGTATAATTTGTGGGTGAGCTAGATTAATTTAAATATGTAAAATTTGTATAGAATATTACAATATTTATAAAACAGAAATTTATTTTGAATTCAATTAATTTGGTAGAATACAATAATATGTATTTTGGTTTGCAAATTCATATAAAGTTGACTGATTTTTATTGGAAGGGCCTTATGAGAGGCCTTTTTTCCTACTATTATCCTACTATTCAGTAGTATTTAGGTTGAAAAAAAGAGGCCTTTACTAAGCCCTTCCAACCAAAATCATTGTATAGTAGTAGTTCAGTTGTACAAATATTCTTATTCGTATGAGTATTATAAATAATATAATAAAATAAATTTGTGGAAATTCTTTAAATCACACGTTACTAGGCTAAGCCTAAAAAACGATGATAAAACCAATAGTTACTATTATATTATATTTTATTCATTTTCAAGGAATTGTTGAAGTATTACTTTAGTTGAAAGATTTATAATATTCCTCTTATACTATTGGACCAGTTATTATGGACAGGAGGGACAAAATCATATCGTTTACTAATATACAGGATGTATTATAGATAATGTAAGCTATACAATGCTTGAGTGAAAGTCAATCAACTCACTCTTCTATGCAGTGGACATTATTTCTCAAAATATGAATTCAGGAAAACTACTTGAATGTGTAATTAATGTATTTAAAGTTTTATACGTGGATTGGACTCGAGAGAAGATGGAAAAGAAATATTAGAGAAGATTTAAAATGGGGTGCTGGTGAAGAATTTAAAGATCAAATGGACAGAAAGGGCGGCGAATAAAGAAGTCCTAAGAATAGTGGGTGAGAAGAGAACCATTTTGGGTGTGATTCTTTGGAACAAAGCAAATTGGTTTGGACACATACTTAGGAGGAACTTTCTTTTACACAACTTTGTATTAGGAAAGGTTGAGGGAAAGAGGAGCTTAGGAAGGAGAAAGATTCAAATATTGGATGACGTGAAGGAAAGAAGAACATTCTAGGAGTTAAAGGAGGACGCATAGAACAAGACGCATTGTTGGTCTAAGTTTATGACAAAATAAATGAACCTGTCGTTAGACAGAAGCCTTGATAGTAATAATAACATTAATAATTATTATTAGTCTCATATGTGTATTCTAGGTTTAATTAAAACATTAGGTTCGTCAATGGTGACAGTAAATATAGGTTAAATAAATGGTCATTGTGACATAATTTTGTTAATAAAGAACTATTTTTAGGAATGCTCAAATTTAGTAATCATTAATATGGCATTATACGCAGATTATATAGGTAGGTATATATGTTTTAATCCAAGATGACCTACATGATTTTGTTAAAATAATGTGAAACTAATAGTTAAAAAAACTAAGAGGCTATCACATAACACTTTTCGTTTTATTAAAACATTGGAAATGGGGACAAAACAATAATTAATAGTTTACATCCTAAGATAATACTATGTCACCAATTAAGTGTAATTAGATTCGGATCGAAGGATTATTTCCCACCTCTAAAAAGTTTGCCAAATTTTGATACACTTGTTGGTATGATTAAAATTGGCCATCACAGGATAAAAACCAAAATAATATATTTGATTTAAAGGGAATATGTATTTACAGAGTTGAGTCGAAATCATAACAAATCTGTTAGAATTAAAACATGACCAAATTTTGAACACCTAAGCTGATATGAAAAACTTCATAATTAATTAAATATGAACTATGTGAGTAGTAGTATATGCTTTCCAAGTTTTGTCGAAATGGTGTAAATTGTTTGTTCATTTTCGCCACCATTATTTTATTATGTTCTAAAAAACTTTAGACTAGTTTCTACACATTAGGTTTTAATATTTGCTTGTCAGAATAAGGTTCATTAATTACATATATTCAGTGCAGCAAGTAGAACTGTGATACTTTTATAGCTTTAAACTCTCACAAAACAAATTCATCATTTACCTTAAACATTCTTGCCTCTAAAAAGGCAGTCCTATGGGAGATCAAAAACAAAACCGGTGGTTGTACGTGTGATTCAATTTTGGTCGATTTCTACAAATTAGTTGGGAATTTATGAGTGAGACACAGAAATAAGCATTCTTTACGTCGGTTCTTTTCCCTATTAAAAAAAATATATTTTGAAACAAAATGACACATTTCTATTTATTATTGTATTTTACTAAAATATCACCATAGATTACTGATCTCATTTTGATAAAATAATAAATAACTAATATTACTTTTACCAGTTACCATAACTTTACTAGACTCAACACATCAACTAGTAAAAGATGACCCTAAATACGAGACGAGCCAGGATGACCAGCTAATAGAGCAGTGGCACGCGAACGAAGCCAAAATCCCTGTTTTTGATTCCTGTGTATTGTAATTTTTAATATATCTTTTTAAACCACATCTTACTACCTGTTTGTTTTATAATCATTAGAACAAATATCGCAAATGTGTTAGTAATGAGGAAGGTTGAATTTAGAGGGAGTGTCTCTGCATTTTTGTAGAGGGGAGTGTGTGTGTGTTAAACCATTTAGGAAAAACACAGCCTCAATACATCCAACCAGGATTCGTACCCCGATCTTCTTGTCATCAGCAGTCTGGTCTATTGGGAGAGTGACACCTGGACCATTTGATTATCTAAACGGGTTTCGTTGAAGGAACTTCCTTTTGATTTATTCAACGCATGTGATGTCAAAAGAAAAGTTGAAAAACATTCTGTGTATTTGTACAAAATGGTTTCACTTATTTGTTGTTTGTATTATATATTAATTTTGGGTCACATCTTATTGCCCACTTGGCTAGTACTCCATTATTCAACATTTAACTACCCACTTCAGTGGCCACGTCGTCTAACGCGCTAACTTCGTGTTGGTTTTTACCAAATTGTTTTCCACTCAACCTTCAAGCAAATGCGGGTGCATTTCCCCTCAATTAAGCCTTTCTAGTCCCTAACCCATTAGTGAAATTAGTACATATGCGTACAACCTGAATAGGTAGTAAGACGTGACGCTAAAATATTAATCAACTAATTAATTTGGTTAAGTGTAACGTACAAATAGGTTAAGTATAATGCGTCATTTCAAACATCGACAAACCCGCTTCATTTGCAGATTAGTCTATGGCGTCACTCTCGTGTTAGCCTGGCTTACTGATGATGGGGAGATTAGGGTTCGAATTCTGATCAGGTCTACTGAGAATGGGTTTTTCGCTAATTGTTTCCCAATTTTCCTTACATGCAAATGCGGGTACACTACCTCTAAAAGGCTTCCTTCCTCATTCTTACCTCATTGGAGTAACAAGACGCGGTGAGATATACATAATTTTTTTTTCCAAACGCCGAAAATTAAAAATATACACAGAGTTCAACATTCTCTTTTTTCGTGTCTTAATGGTATGTAAAGTGGCAACAGCGCCTGAGATATTCTATAATAGGGCTGGTGTTGACTATTGTGATTAGACAACGTTCTTTCTAAGCAATAGGTAGTGGATGACACCGAGGGTAGATGAGTGAATACAAGTTTTTTTTGACCATTCACCAAGCTAGAATTTAAAATGTTCGAGGGAAAGACATCCAACCCCCACCTTAATACTTCAGGAGCGTACAACATGAATGTATAGTTTATACGCAGTGATAAAAAAAAAGAAGAATAAATATTATAGTAATTTTCAGACCTAAAATATGTGTGGTAACAAAAAATAATGTTTCTCAAAGAAAACGGTTGGTATCAAGTTTTCACTTTCTCTGTCTTTACCCGAAAAGTTAATCAGAATGTCTAATGTGCTACATTCACAATGGATGTAAAAAAGAAAAGCTAAGGTGCACTTACTAAAACATTTTCTTTACTTCTTATTTAAATTGATTTTAAAAGTAAACTTCCCAGTTGTATGTGGTCCAGGGAATTAGGCTAAGGTTTCTGAGATTAAGGTAGTTGCCTCAAGCAATACTGCATACGGACTGCATACTCAGTCATATTCGTTGATTGTGAGAAAGGTGATGCATTGCATTATTTTATCTTCAAGATCTGACAGATGTTCCTAGATCAATCTCTATGTAATGTTTCCTTGTGATTCTACTTCAAGTGTAAGACGAAACATTTGCAGCTGCTTTTTTTATATTTGTTGTTTCCACATTTTGAGATTCTTTAAGAAACCATTAAGTTTGTCAACTAAGATCAACACGTTTTCCTCTTTTCCTAGCATAATTGCATTCAGGCTATTTCAATTGCTGAAAATATCAGCCAAGAGTCCTGGCATAACAGTCTTCACAATTTGATTGGGAATTAAATTACTGATTTTCAGGAATAAAGAGGTTAAGTAGATCAATCTTAAGTTCATAAAATCTTGCGAGAACTTTTACCCTTGACAAACAACGCATATCAGTATGAACAACCATTGTATCATGGTGAGAGCCCCTCTTCCATACACATTTGTTTCAGAAGTCATGTTTTTAAATGTGATTAAACGTAATGAAGAATCTTAATAACAGATTCAAAAACGCCTTTTAGTTCGGCTGGCATAGTTTTTGTCATTAGAGCCTCACGACGTATGAAGCAATGAGTGTAATCTACGTTCGGAAATTCTAGTTTTAGTCTTGAAATGAAACCTTTTGATCTTCCAGTCATTGCTGATGCACTGTCTGTAGAGACAAACACCCAATATTTCCAGCACAATCCATTGGTTTCACAGGTCTTGGAGATTGAGTTGAATATATCTACCGTCTTGTAAGGTTAAGTAGTTCTGTGCAATATAAACATTGTTGAATAACTTCATCGTCGTCATCAAATCTAATGTAGCTTAATCCAATACACTTTTGTCTGATGTCTGTTGACTCCAGCCGCTGCAGGGCGAAAATTTGTCCATTACTCAATTTTCAACTATATTTTTCACAAAATCAGAAGCCATGATATCAAAATGACGAGAAATTGTATCATTTATAATGGTACTAAATACACCTATTTTTTTAGCTACGTCTCCTAAAATGGATTTAAAAATTAGTTTTCACGAAAAAAAAATCAAATCCTCAGTAATGATATGAGGGTGAATCTTCATGGTTACTACCTCAGCCCCTTTGTAGCTGGCTAATCGAGATTTTTCAGCTATAGTTGATCCTATTTACATAAATATAGCTTGTTTTACATCAGATGGTAAAACATTTCTAAAATAGTTATTAATTATTATTGCCGATAATATGACTGTTCTATATTTATATGTAGTTTTAATGTACTTCTCATCATTGATTTTTTTTCTCCCTACATAAGACATTAAGGAAAAGGACAGTTTTTGGGACCTGTATAAATTAATCCAAAGTTCATGTCACCGTCCGTTTATTTGAGATCTGTACACATTTACAATACGACCAGTGGAGCAGATTACATGCAACTCACACTTGCAATGGCTTCGTTCTTATTTACATTTCCACTTTGATATTTGACACATTCATTAGTAATATTTTTCCGTTTTACCAAAAACTTATCCATTTTAACATTCAACCCTCACCAGAATAATCACCCAACTTGAATATAGTACATATTCATTAACGCAAAACAAATCAAACATTTAGCAGACAACACTCGTAATATACTCAACACGAATTGTCATGTTCATGGGTTAGCAGTGGATGTATCTCTAATGTCGTTTCAAAGTATTTCCAAACCAAACGATTATTGTGCCGCGATTCATTTAGAGGATGTATACTGTACCAAAGAGATAAAAGTTTAAGAACGATTAGTGTGCCACACGATTCAATTCGAGGACATATGCTGTATCATAAAGAGAAATGTTTAAGAACTACTTATCTAAAGGATGTACATTCAGTTTACTCTGAAAGGTAGCAAGCAGTCTTTCCCTGGTAGATTATTCTATAGACCTAGCTTCGTATAAGCTTCACCATAGCGTAAACGTTTAAGGTAAGCTTGTTACACCATGATTTTGGTGGAAAGCCTATTTTGGAAGGTCTTATTTCATACCAGAATCTTACTATATAGTATTATTTTGGTAGTATAAAAGGACTTCCGGAACGGACTTCCCCCTACAATTCTGGAAAGCCTTATTCCTACCAAAATACTAATATATATGTTAGAATTCTGCTACAAAATAAAGCCTTCCAAAATTGCCTTTCTGCAAAATCAGGGTACATCTTAGACGGTAGATGAAGGGTACGATAAACAAGCCAAAGGTTAAAAGAATAAGAAAGTTAATGATGTTTCAGAATAAAACACACTTTTCACTAAAATTATTAAATTATTATATCGTTTGTTAAATTAATTAAAAAAAAATCCCCTGCTATTGCATAAGGTGATAAATTAAATCAATCTCAGCAAGGATTTCAAAAGAGTTGTGGGGTCAGAAGGGCAAGGGTCTATTTGGCATCTGAGACCGTATTGCATAGGTACCCCTATTATTTCAAACAATGCATACATAATTAATAATCTAGGACATAATTTCAACTAGTTTTATGCGCTCTTAAAAAGTAGTAAATGTAATTTAACTAATTTTGTGTGAATGCAAGAGACTAGAACGTCGCTCGAAGTGTGTACTCGAAAACTTAGTGGTTGGGATAAGACAAATATGAAGACTTGGACGCAGTTTGGAGAATAACTTTCGGAACTGGTTGGAACTAGCTCAAGATAGGAATAAGAGGTGAACATTTATTAGTACGGCAATGAACCTTTCCAGTTCCTACGCCCGTAAGTAAGTATAACTATTATTATTATTATTATTATTATTGTTATTATTGAAATTATTATAAATAATATTATTATTAAAATGCGTATTCATTGCAGAATAGACTTTGTGCTAGCGAGATCTAAAGGTGTGCTCAACTTCAACTTAGATGGGCAAGATATTATTCTCTTATTATCACTGGTATAATAAAATATATGGATTAGACGTGATCCAGGAAAAATAAGTGTTACGGAACTCGCACTCACTTTCTCGCTCTATTGTTTAGAAATGGAGATATTTACTCAAAATTCATAAGATAATATATGCTAGAAAACCCGAGAACAAATTGCGCTGGACATTGATAAAACATTTTTTGACTCATGGTTTTAAATTTCATAATTTTATTTTTAAAGAATAAACGTCTTAATATTTATGTTTGGACCAATAAAAAATATCGATATTGGGTCCCCGAGGGTCTAAATTTTATATTAAAATTTTGACTTCCGTTAAAATTTTCGTCATTTTACTAGAGGATGCACATATTATGGGTATCACATTACTATTAAATTTCTGTTTTATAAATTTTGACCAATAAAATAATTAACTATTAACCATTGAGTCTAAAATGAGAGAGATAGAATTGTTATAGCCGATATTGATATGATGGAATTTTTCTCTTTTCACCCTTTAGTAAACTGCTATTAATTTTAGTGTTAGATAGACATGTAGATAGGCGGCGTTGCAAAAACCACTTTTTAGGGTTCGGGGGGTCATGAAACGTTGAAATACATCAACATCTCGGGCTAGATTTCTTTGACGGCCGTAATAATTTAACTTAAAAGTGTTGGCAAAGTTAAAAATATATATAAATATATATTTGTGTAGCTTTAAAACTTTTGGTTTTATAAGAATATATTTCAAGTAAAATATGTTTATTATAAATAGATACACATGTATGCAATGAAAAGTAATTTCATATCTCAAATACTTACGGAGATAAAATTAAAAATTAGAATTTACGCATCAGACCGGAACCCTTAGTCATTTTGACGAAATGTTGAGGGCAGCCATTTGGTTTGTAATAATGATCAAAGCTTGGAAATGAAATTTAATCAAAATTGTTAAAGCCGATTTTGATAAAATCGATTTTTTTTTTTCCACTCTTAAGGAAACTGCCCTTTATTTTAGAGTTGGATATCCAATTACAAAATTTCCTTGGAGTGGCCTATGAAAACCAAGTTTTAGCCCAAGCGGTAAAATAGTTTAGGCTCTATCCTGAGTTAAAGACAAACTACCAACTACAATTTTACGATGATAAGTTATCTAGTATCTCAAATAGTTGTGAAGTTACGGACATTTTTGCCTCTCTAAAGTACCTTAAAAGTAATTTTCATGGAAAAATGAAAATAGTCAGTTTATTTAAAATCTTAGTCAACGCTTAGATACAAATTTTAATCAAATTGTTAAAACCGATTTTGAGAAAACCGATTTTTATTGTTTCGATTTATATTAAACTACTATTAATTTTGGGGTTAAAAAGACACACAGACAGACAGACAGATAGCATTGCAAACATAACTTTTTATGGTTTTGGGTTGACATCCAACTACATTTCATGTTAGATTTTTTTTAACATCGCATTACTTATCTTTAGTGTTCGAAAAGTTAAAAAGTATATATTTGCGTACAGTTTGAAACTATTGGTTTTATAAATACATTTTTCGAATGAAATATTTGTATTATAAATAGATAAATAATTCCATATCTCAAATAGTCACGGAGATATGATAAAAATAATGTGAATTTACGAATCGAACTGGAATCCTTAAAGTCATTTTGCAGAAATATTGAAAGTAACCATTTTGTTTGCAATATTTACAAATTTTTTAATTGAAATATAATCAAAATCGTTAGAGCCTGTTTGAGAGAATCAAGGTTTTCTCTTTTTGCCATTCAATAAACTACCCTTAATTTTATGGTTAGATAACCAATTTCAAAAACACCTCGGGGCAACCCTATGGAAACCCTAGATACCAAATTTTAGTCAGATCGGTAAAATAGTTTTGGTTCTAGTCGGAGGTACAAACAGACAGAAAGACAGACAAATGGAAATTAAAAAACTTTTTTGAATTTGGGGGGTCATGAAACGTCGAGATTCATCAAAATCTCGAGTTCGATTTTTTTTTACGATCACAATACTTTTTCTATCAGTAAGATAGCGAGAAATTAAGAAGCAATATTATTATTTTAAACGATACTTTAATTCTATTGTACTTTTGAGTTATTTAATCTTCTTGTAGGTGAGAGGAAGGTGGTATTTGGAGCTAACTTTAAGTCTAGTCATTGGTGATTTTGTCCAATCTTGTGCTAAGCTACAGCTAAGTTAAATCCAACCAGAAACACTCAAATAAAAATCATTGTGTCCTCTCGCGGCAGGCACATATGCATAGGACTCCATAAGGGAAGTCATCCTAATTAGGAATGGAAAAGGAAATGTATAAAAGTTTTATTTATTATATTTTGAGAGCTCGCGATTTCAACTTAAACTTCCAGGCACTATACAAACCACTATTTTCCTAAACTATAAATTGGACTTGGATTTTGTTTTATATTTATGAGTACTTTTAAATTACTTGCCAACTTAAATTTGTATGTATGTATGTATGTATGAGGCATCTTATATTTAACGAATGCAGTTTTTATTTTAAAAATGCATCCAAAAGCTGATTTATTTAATATTTTATATTTATACGAGATCAAAAGCTAGAAAAAACGGATTTACTTTTGTCTTTTAAAATTAACTAGCAATTTAAATATGAATGAAATAACAAATAGTGATTAATGCATCCAAATATATTCAACGTTTTGTAAAAAAAAAGTAGTAATAGTTGAATACTGTATTAATGTTATTCTTTAAAAAAACTCTATAGATATAAAATGGACAATGATTTATTTACTTTACAGTATAACTTTATTTACATATATTTGAGAGATTTCGGATAATACATAATAGTTAATAATACTGTTTATTAATTTATTTAATTTTATGTATTGTTTAATTGATTTAGTCCTATATATATTAGCACATTGGTTGACTAGAATCTAGATTCCATAATTAAGGTCCTTGTATACATATATATATCGCTCCCGGTCAATAATGTCATAATCTACATATATATATATATATATATATATATATATAGAGAGAGAGAGAGAGAGAGAGAGAGAGAAAGAGAATCTAACCTGGGGCACCTAGGTTTGTAGCCAGGTTTATTGACCACTATACCATGGGGCTGGTTATTAACGTTATTGAGAATAGTTTTCTAATTTACTTGCCTTTATATTTCTCTTGCCATATTTTAAGTTGTGAAAATTTAACTTTTCCCCTTTGCCCTTTCTGTTCCTGTATGTTCAGTTTTGCGTGTTAGAGATTTGTATTTTTTTATCGCTCTCCCCACCCCCCCCCCCAACACACACACTTTGCACGCTAATGGCCCTGCCTTGAGTCCACGCACCCACCACTCCACTCCATCCCCATTCCACTTTCACGTGCGTGGCGTGTCGTGTCGCAATATGGAGGGTAGTGGGGAATGGAAATGGCAGGGGCGATGAAAAGGAAGGTTGATGGGGGATGAGGGGGCCTACATTTTGACTTGCGGGTTGGACGTTCATAATTACAACGCTATATAAGTGGCTTGTTCAAAGAATCCATACTATTTAAACAACTTTTTATTTTTTTTCTAAGGATGGAAACTAACCTTCGTATATATACACCCATCATTGGATACATATTTCAATTACATTAAATATGGTTGAAAAATTTCACCTGGTCATGGTAATTGAACCTTAAACCGTTGGATCCCCTGTGTTAAGGTAATTCAACCATAAAAAATTTATTTCACAATTTTAACAAAAATTGGTTGCTATAAATTGTGATTCAAAGATTTTAAATCTTTACAGTTTAAGAGTAATAAGTGGGTAAACTTTCTCTTTTATGATTTTTAAGCAACATTGTTAAGATAAACTAGATAATGTATTAGAATGAAATTGAGTATGGATAGACATTAATATGTGATGTACAGAATGAAATATTAAAATATTAATAAAATAAATAACATTAATAATATAACTTAGTCAATGAAATATTAATATTATTAAAATATATTAGTTTTATAATATATATTAAAATTCATAATATTAATACTAAATTTCATATAGTTAATATAAATATTTATACTAATATATATTTATAATATTAATATCTATATTAATATAAATATTTATAATATTAATATTATAAATATTTTATTTTGTACAACTCATATGAATGTCCAGTAATGATAAATTTCAGCCACACACCTTAATTAATTTACCTTAACAATGTGTTGCAAAAAGCAAAAAAATTGCAAGTTTGACCCACTTTAAATTGTGAACCAAAATGATTTGAAATCATTGAATCATACTTATA
Source organism: Timema bartmani (assembly GCA_902151455.1). Taxonomy (NCBI): domain Eukaryota; kingdom Metazoa; phylum Arthropoda; class Insecta; order Phasmatodea; family Timematidae; genus Timema; species Timema bartmani. Next base: position 75,939 of record CABFWB010001797.1, read on the forward strand.
GTTTATAATCATACATTTGTTAAAATTATACGATAGAATTTTTATGGTCGAATGACATTAGGAAAAAGGTCCCGGGATTGATTCCCATGTCCGGGTGTCATTTTTAAATTATATTAAATTATTCTTTTTAGTTTTACTTAACGCTAGTTCACGTATCTGTGAGTAAAATCCTCAGTGGATGGCTTAAGGAACCTAGAAAATAATAGAAGCTGTTCCCTCATTAATATAATACAATTAAGAAAGTCAGGTCAAATATATGATGACCGTCATATATTTACATGGAATTATTTCACTAGTGTAACATCTAAGTAGTGTTCCCGGCACCTTAGTATAAGACGCTGATAGGTTGATATTTTTAGCCCTGGCCTGTGATTGGTGTTTGGCTTTCCCTCTCCCCTCTACCCCTTCCAACCCCTGCCCCCCTTTCTCTGGATTATATGTGTTCCAAATCTGTTGGTTAGTGTTGAAACTTGTTTGTTCCTGTCCCATTGGCTTTTTATGTGTGCGCAACGGGTTTTTTTTATGTCTGGGTAGAATTGGGACGGGCATTGGAATTTATTTTATTTATTGGTAGAGGGAACGTGAAGTCCACGACGTCGGGCACTCCTCCCGTGGCGTGTAGGCATTGCTATTAAGAGCACAGCACGAACCTCTCCTGAAGGCTGCTTAGCGTAGAGTGTGAACAATTAATTACCGCAAGACTCTGAATATATTTCGATGTCATAGCCCTCCCTCTTATCCATCTATGTGGTGATGGGTTTTCCTAGTGACGTCAGTGCAACCCTATGGCCACTTTGGTGACTCGGCAAGACAAGTCGAGAGAAGAATAGATCACGACTTCGAATGATGTTGCAACCCTCCCCCGGCATACAATCATTATTTTACCAAATAAAAACATCAGGGGAGAATATAATCTCCTCTACCATCTAGACAATGAGTAGGAGTCCCCTCCAAAATAGTTCAGGAGACGCTGAGAGGCCCTAGAACGCGTATTGACAATGTCTCCACAGTTTTTACCCGACATTCTTACTCTTCCAACACGCTTAAGCACAATAACGTTCGGTTTATTGCTGGACTCTCCCGATAGCACAACGTTGTATCTTTGGTTTTTCTCAAGTTCATTTAAGCACTTGACACGATTATATTCTTCTTTCTCGATCTGGTCTAATAAACTGCACAAAACCTCCTCGTTCCAACAGGCATCCTGGTGAGCAGGATTTTGAGGTGTTTGATGACATTGATGTTTGTGTCGAGTAAGGTTGGAGATATTTGCGTAGGACCCCTAACAAATGCCACATTTAGATGACATAATGGCATCTGGAGATGCAGTGAAAGAAATATCCCTGGAAGAAAATAAAACACTGTCGCTCAAGCGGCAACGCCTTCAACTAACAAACTGAGTTATCTTATACATGTTCCCCTCTCACGTTTTTCGAAATGGCACTGCTAGCTTCGATGATGTCAGCAGAGTGCTACGGCAACATGAGCATGCCTAGTTTTTAATACACTTTTAAACATCACACTTTGTCCTCCGAGATATATCATACATCGTGGTTTGTATTTAAATCGCTTACAATCAAAATAATAAGCAGACTTTTGAACTGCCCAGACCGATTATGTAATCATCGGGCGTTTAACCCATAATTTTAACATTTGAATAAGTTTTGTACATTGTTAAATCCTTGAGATATATGTGTTCTTCAGACCTTACCTCCTACTCCGTTGATGGTGGGCACGCGGGTGACTCTGGATGTGAGTACTCTGCTGACTCTGATGTCTGGTAAGCAGACGACTTTGGCTGTTGGCACGCTGGTGACTCTGGCTGTGAGTACTCTAATGTCTGGTAGACAGACGACTCTGGCGTTGGATACTCGGGTGACTCTGGCAGCGAGTATGCTGGTGACTCTGGGGGTGGGGGCGGTGGCTGCAATATCGTTAAGGGTGGTAACGAGGTGGTGTGGAGCGTGGAAGGGTGGTGGATTCCTGGCCAACACGGCCAAAACGCCCCTTTGCTGAAATTGTACACAGCACATGTCATTTCGCACAGGTATGACTCCTCGATTCTCTCGTAGGTTAGTACTTCAGTCACTTTTATAGTGTAGAGTCGCAGAACTTCATGTAGCCTTGCTCCTGTGGTACACCTCTGTCATGGTTCACTACTTTGTAAATTACATGTCTATCGCTCACAGCCACACAGTGAATATTTTCTTCTGTCATATAGGCAGTCCCCGCAACCGTATGACCCACAAATATTAAATCAATATAGCCGATTCTACGCATGGTGAGCGTACCTGACCACTAAACGTGTTGGATGGTTTTTAGGTCTACTGTGCAATACTGTATTACACATGCACATGTATTAACTGCTCGGTTGCCCGCTGTTGTTGCTGCTAGCTGCGTGACTCTTCTGCCAGTCTTTTAATCGCGTTCAAAGTTCACAATGTTATGTGAACCTGGGTTTACCTTGGTGCAGGTAAATAGAATTTTTTCGTTATTTAGCTGGCACACGTTTATATCTATTAGAGTACTAAACGACAAGCAAAAATACACAAAACTCGCCATCTAGATAGGCTATTAGGCGTCTCCTTAACTTTGTATTGACAGCTTATAATTTATCCACCGAGTACTTTTGATCGACGATTAGATCACACATTTCTACGGTCTGTACTGCGTCAACAACAGTTACCAGCTGCTATAACTTGTCCATCTTGATCTGCTCTACAAACGCTTATAAATAGACGAACAAGCGGGTCTCCCCTATATATCCAACTCTCCCTCGATCGACGTCACGTGGTACAAGATGAACAGGATCAATGACCTCCCCGTGATATATTCCTGTGTCGAATTGTCTTGTTGAGCCACCAAACTGGCCTCAGTCATCTGGAAAAACACGTCACCGAGGGGGAGGATTGCGACATCACCCATTCCTGTCTCTACACGTCGATCCTCCAAACTGACACTGCAAAGTTACCCGTTATCATTCTTGTTTTGACTTGTCGAAGCGTCAATTTTAAGACGGTCGATTCATGTTAAACAGTATGGGTTTACCGTTACTCGTCAATTGTGCTCTTGCATCCATCGAGCGCTGATGTACTCTCGGGAATCCGGCAGTTTGGAGTAGGATTTTCTTGAACCAAATGCTGGTAAACATTCTACCTGGTCTAATTATATTAAGTGGTCGACAAGTTTTAACTGATGTTTGATTTTGCTCTCGCAAATTCAGGGTACACTCAACACCTGCGAAAGATATCGAAGTTCGAATCCCTGTGGGCACGTCGTCTAAATGTCAGGCTCATCTAATTCTGGTGGGGGGAGGTTGAAATCGAATCCCTGCTGGGCAAACTGTTGATATATCTCCCTCCAAGTAAGAAAGTTAGAACATTTTCTTAATCATCCCTACCATATTATCTTAATTAATATATATAGATTTTTAGCCAGAAAGGGTGCTTGTAACTCATCTATTTATGGCGGAGGGAGGTTGGAATTGAATCCCTGCCGTGTAAATTGTTGGTAGTCCTCCCTCTAGGTAAAATGCAGAAACATTTTCTGAATCATCTCTACCACATTATATTAATTAATATATAGACGTTTAGCCAGAAAGGGTGCGTATAACTCCTCTAGTTATGGTTGAGGGAGGTTGGAATCGAATTCCTTCCATGTAAACTGTTGCTAGTTCTCCCTCCAGGTAAAATTTAAAAAAACATTTTCTTAACCATCCCTACTGCACTATCATAATTACTACATAGGCGTTTAGCCAGAAAAGGGAGTGTGTAACTAGTCTAGTTATGGCAGCGGAAGTCGGGGTTCGAATATCCTCTGAGGTGTAATGTCACTAGTTTACCCCTCCATCGCTCTACGTAAACGCTGGAAAAATCAATACCTTACTCCTCAGCCAAAAGAGGTGCATGGCTGATACTTACATCCACGCCTGTTGAAGTACGATACCAAACAAACAATTTTAGTAGAATTTTGTGGTGGGGGATAGCGGCCCCTAAATGAGGATTCCAAGGCCCCTGATTGTGCATAATCAGTGCTGTGCCATTGATCTCTAGTCGCGACATCACCAAGAAAAACCCCTTGCCGGGGTAGGGTTGCGACATAATTCAAGGTCGTGATCTATTCTTGTCTCGAATTCTCTTGTCGTATCCCAAACTGGCACCAGGGTTGTGATGACGTAACTGGGAAAACCCATTGCCGGGTAAGGGGGCAAGGGGGTGGGTTGTAACACCAAAATATATTCAGAGTCTTGTGGTAATTTTTCACACTCTACGCTAAGCAACCGTCAGGAGAGGTTCGTGCGGTGCCCTCACTAGCGATGCCAACACGCCGTGGGAGGACAGCCTAACGCCGTGGTTTGCACATTCCCTCTACCAATAAATAAAATAAATTCCTACACTAATAAATAAATTTAAAAACTCCCATAGATAAACTCCAACGCGCATCCCAATCCTACCCAGACACAAAAAACCAATACGCACAAATAAAAAACCAATGGGACAGGAACAAACAAGTTTTGACAAGAACCAACAATCTTGAAACACATACAAACCTTGGAAAGGAGGGCAGGGTTTTGAAAGGGGAATGGGGAGGGTGAGAGTGGAGGAGGAAAGCCAACAGCCAATCACAGTCCAGGGCTAAAAATATCAGCCAATCTGCGTCCTGTACTAAGGTGCCAGGAAAACTACTCATCTACAAACTCCTGAAAAATATCCATACAAACCGATATAGGTATTCATTTTAGCATTACGTCGTACTACACGTCAAAGTTTTATGCCTCTGTACTGATTACACTAATGTGTTAGGGTTAGTGAAGGTTGCATTTTAGAGGAAGTGTACATGCATTTGCGTGGAGTGAGATTAAAAAATAGGAAAACCACATTCAGTACACCCGACCGTGATTGAACCCTTAACTCCATGTCTTTGGCTTTCTAGTCTATTGAGAGAGTAGCACCTTAGAGCATGCAGCCACCAAAGGCTAATAAATAAATCATTCGTCAATATTAGCTATTTTAAAGTTCTTGACTGATCATAAAAACAATTTTGAATTCCAAAGATAAGCTACCAGAAATAAATGCAAACTCGTGTTTTCATAAAACGATAGTTATCATGGTTGTTCCTGACCCACTCAATAATGTTTCGTATAAAAGGATTTTAAGATTAAATTATTGATCAGATTATTATATATCTTCTTCAAATCTAAGATACTCATTTACATTCAAACAGTTATTCAACTATTCTAAGACTCACATACATGATATAATACATCAAACTCGTGTTATTCTAGGCTTCCAATTACTTGGCGATCAGGGATCGGATCCCTCTCTATCAGTTGTACTGAGAGGGCTTCATCTAAATGTTCTCCCACCCTCCTAAAACGCAAATAAGGGTACATTTACTCTAACATATACATTCCTCATTCCTACTCCATGAGCATAATAAAAGTATGTGTATATCCCCAATAGTACTAAGACGCGGTTAAAGAAAAATAAAAGCCTAATTCTGTTTACAACATTTTAAATGCTGCATTCATTCTTAGTAGTACTATTACTTATTACTCATTTATACTTCTTTATAGTACTATTACTTACTACTTACTGATACTAATTAATAATAGTGATATTCCTTAAAAAATCAACTCTGATGTGCTTCGGTTTGAATCCCCATTTGGTCAGTACGTAATCTTCGCTTAGTGTGAAAGCAGGTGAGTTTGGAGTTGTCCAATAGTTTTAGACACCTGTATAAACCATTGTGATAATAGCCCAAACATGAGCTTAGTTATTAGTAAATAGAGGCGCTTGGGAGCGTTCTAAGAAGCGTGTTAGCATTGAATGGATATTGAGAGGGACGACCTTAGGTTTATCTACCTTCGTTGGTGATTGACTAGGACTTGAACATGATGAGGGACTAATGGACTGGTAGAAATAACTAATCACCAATATTATTTACTGGGGGAACTGAAGGAGACCACTTGCCTGCTGGTAGAATCGGTGCTCACGAAAAATGGAGCAACTAATATGGGTGCAAACAAATTGCGGAACAACTCATTCGAGGTTGGTAGTACCCTTACACGAACTGTGGAGCAAAAATTAAATCTACAATGTTTTTGTTCAAAGTGAAAAATAGAGGTTAGGTTAGGTTAGTTCAGGCTAGGTTAGTTTAGGTTAACTTAGGCTAGGTTAGTTTAGGTTAACTTAGGCTAGGGTATAGGGGTTGAATGGGATTACAGGTTCCAAAATTCATGTGCGCCGGCTAACAAGTAAAATTTATTCCGCAATTTGAGTGTGCCTACTATAATACCCCCTTTAATTACTAACCTCCTTATCCTTAACTCCCTATATTAGTTATTTAATAATAAGTGTGCTAAACATATAGATAAAAATAATCGTAAGCTTCTTAGTAACACGAATCGCTGGTTCAATGGTCTAGGACGTCACTCTCACAAAATACTGGACTTTTGATGACGGGGAGATAAAAGGTTTCCATCTCTGTTGGGTGTTCTGAGATTTTGTTTCTTAATAGCCTTCCACTACCCTAACACGTAAATGTGGATTTACTTCCTCTATATTCAACCGTCCTTTTCCAAAACAGAGTAATTAGTTCATATTCCAGAAATCACATGTGTAGATGGTAAAAAATTAATGAAAATTCTCTAATTGTGTTTGCATTGGGCAAAATTTAACTTTTTATTATCAACGAGCTTAGTAAGATTTATAATACACATAAGCGCACCAGTTGGGTTTTGAATTCTGGCTTGGTGGTCTGAGGATTTAAAAAAAAAATGTTCCTATTTTTCTTACACTCAAATGAAGAAACTTTTTCCATTTATTTATACCTCTCTCCTCCATGTCTCATAGTCGTGATTACAATTTTTATAGCCCGCTAGGATAGAAATACATGAAGTTTTTGGAAAATACATAACTGAATGTTTTATAAACTTCTATGGTTATCAGGCACGTTTAATACTTTTATCCTCTACCTTATTCCAAGAAACAAATAAACCACTGTTACTATGATTACCAGAATAACGGGGAAAACATAAAAGTACTTTTGAAATTACATTTATGTGTTTGTCGAATAAAACACTGTTTGTTTTATTTTATAGACTTTATTTGTACTTTAAAATATAAAAGTTTTATAATAGAACATTTTGGATTAGAAACTTAACTGGCACAGTTTAGTTTAGTTTATAGATTGATCGGAGGGGGTCGATCCTAATTCTGGCTGAATTAATATATTTTTTTCACACTTTGCTGTTTTTCATTATCTTTAAATCTAAAGTGAGTTTAGCTCTCCTCTTTATAATCCCCTCTCTACCAATCACCTACAATTTTGTATTGCAATCCACAAAAATGAATTTAAAAGAGTACTTGACGTTTCAAAATACTATTTATTGGCATAAAAAATATAAATTATAATAGTGTAATAAATATGACATATATTTGTGTGATAGTTCTTACACCTTCCTCTAGAACGTGGTGCTAGGGTTGATTCCAGATTGGATGCAAAAGTTATTTATCAACGTTTCTGTAGTTTAGTTATTGTGACAATATTAAAAATTAATTTTTATACATTATGTATGATTGGATATGTTCATGTAAGTTTTGCATAGCCCTAACCGATGCGTGATGTCCAATAAATAAAAATATTTTATCTTATGTGACCACCATCCTTATAATATTAATAATAATTAAAAGCAAATTAATACCAAAGTTAAAACGGACTACTTACCTTTCATTTGAGAAGTAAAAAAATCGACCGACTATGATAAGCTTACTGAATAATTAACACAGTTATATTTGTCTTAATTTAACTCCTAATCCAACAAGATGATGGAAAAGAGAAGAACAACAGATGCATTTAAATATAATGGTCAGTACCATAAGGGCTTTCATTTGACTAATTATATTTAAACAAATGAAAGAAGTCTGTCATATTTTTTGGTTTTTCATAGTGATTGATCTCATAATCGATTAACCGGGATATTAACTACACAACTACTATTAAACCAGAAATCGCGTCAAGGTTCAGTTTTATGTAGTCTTCACTCGAGTGGCCTGAATGAAATTGAATTTTAATTTTAAATCATAATTTTTTCATATCTTGTTTGAACATGGCTATAATTTTTTAATCATCTCAATTTCAAGGTTTTTTAGTAAATATGACAGAAAACCATTCAAAGAATCAATGCCTGCATTATCTACAAAAGTTTCCTATTATTTGTGGGGTGAAATGGGCTCTTAATGTTGTACGCAATTATCTTAACATCAGTTAATTTGCCCCTGAAGAGACATCTTGCTACTACAAATAAGTTTACACACCTCAATCTATAATAATTAATGCACTGCGTTTCTAAACCTCGTCATATGAGATGATTTTTCTCCTTTTCACCTCTCTTATTGGGGTTTATATCTAATCTTGAGCTGGGCTCATGGGACATGCAGCATAATTGAGTTTTTATAATTTTAAATACGCGTATTTAAACTGATTTTTACAAGTCGATTGAGATACAAACGAACTCATTCCTTGAACAGACACAACACCCAGCCCTCCCTTCGGCTCTCAATTAATCACTGTGAATAGCCCAAATTTCACAAATAATAAATTCGTTGGTGATACCGGAAACCGGAAAACAATCCTTGTGATCCTTAGTATGGTGGGCAGACGCATCACCAGATTGTCATAATCGAAAAAATATTTCGTATTGTTTGGGACAGTAAATCGACCTTTATAACTAGGGAAAGATATGAATGGTAATAGTGCAAAAAGGTTAATTGTCACCCGATGAACAGAGAGATCATTTAAATTGAAAATAATTACCTAACATGATAACACCATCGCATCACATGTGAATTGTATTAGCCATTGGAAATTAAAATCTATAAACGTAGGCTTTCCAAGAACATTCATACTATAATGTCAGACTGTATTCAAATTATTTTAAAGGTTATTATATATTTCTGCTTTTATGTTCAAAGCTATGGCTATTACGGAGTTTATCCAGGTATAAGAATGAGAGAAGTAGTTTAGAACGCTCACATCGACATTAGCTAGAATGGTGGAAAACCACCCACAGTGCCACCCACACAGTCAAGATTCGAACCTTGACTTCCCCCTCACAGGCAACCCAATCTCTTGTAAGCCTGACGCCTAAGGCTTCTTGACCAACTGGGATGAGTAAAATGTCAATTTCACCAAAAAAAATCTTTTGCCTTGGTTTATTGTGGTCGTTGAATTACATGTTATTTTAGAATAGTTTGGATCAAGTGGTCCTTAGTCAAATAAACGGTATTAAGGACCAAAGTAAGATAATATGTAGTAAATTAACTGTCGTACGCGGTTAAAATCTAAAGTATGCTGTATATTATATAACTGGTGGACCTAAAAACAGATACAGCAGTTTGCTCACGTTGAACTATGTTTTAAAACCCATGGTACAGGAATATCATGGGCCATCAATATAAAAGCTTTGAATGAAGGCGATCAAAGGGTTTAGAAGGCATTTCTTTCACTTTTTCACAAGTTGGTTGATATCCGTGTCGGTCTCAATTTGCAGAACCCACAGAAATTCCGCCAGTCTCACTAAGGGAATGTTATATTCAACACATTGGCTCAGAAGGTCAGGATTAGTTTTTAATTCCGGTTGGGTTGAATGAAATTGTTATTATGCAATATATTTTTTTATTTTAATTTTTAAAATTTTATTCTGGTGAATTGGGATTCACTTAATTATAAAACGTTTAGTTCATCTTGTGTTCTTAAATTAATTAAAGTTCGAGACTACCTGCTAGGACTCATACAAATTTAATGATTGAGTTACATTCATTCGGTTCAGCAGATAACCCACTAACACTTATAAAATAGATGTTAAGACTCAATCATACACAATTTCACACACAGTCTATTATATTTAGGAACTTTTTTCTATAAATTTGTACTCCGAATCTCATCCTTAAATTAACTTTTCTCCAAAATAACAAACAGCGTTAGTCAACTTGTAATTTAATCCACAGGTATCCTTTCTGAACAACATCTAAAGTACTTTCGTAACAATTCCAAACTTTCAAAAAGAAGTCACAAGTTAGCAAATATTCACCCCCAAAAATAAGTTTTAGAGTTTTATTTATCGTGTAAATTACTTTAAAGGTATACATTGTAAACCAAATTGCTAGAGCCAATTTAGTAAAATATCAAAGATGTCTCTATACCAAATATTTCTAAGAATGGCTTTCATACTCCACCCCAACCCCACTCCAACAACTCCCACAACCTACCCTCTTCCAACCCACACAACACACTCCCCAACCTTTTATCACTCCATCCCATTCCCTCTACCCTAAACCTTTCCCAATCAACCCCACCTCTTAGCACCCAACCCACATACCAATTACTCACCCGCCTCGGTGGCGTAGTTGGCTAACGCGCTAGTCGTGTTGAGCTCGACCGCCGAGGACGGGGAGATCGAGGTTCGAATCTCGGTCGGGTGAACTGGGGGTGGTTTTTCCTAATTGGTTTTCCACTCTCCTTCCACGCAAATGCGGGTTCACTTCCTCTAAATACAACCCTCCCAATTCCTAATCCATTAGCGTAATTAGTACTTAAGCGTACAACCCGAACGGGAAGTAGGACGCGGTGCTAAATATTAACCAATTACTTGAACCCATAACGGTAAATTCCCTACTACTGATGGTTTAACTTTCCTTTTATCACCTTCTTATGCGGCAGCTGGATTACTAACATTGTAGCCCATAACGGTAAATTCCCTGCATGAATAAACCCGCCTACACCCATCCACTACCCATCCCCTCTATATAGGATTTGTCAAATTCTGTCTCCAGCCAAATGCTAGTCAACTAACACGCCCTTCTCTTCTAAGTTGCGTAGCCTAACCTTCTGCTGGCAGGTGTCTTAAGACAACGACCAATTCCATCTCGCTCCAAACGCTCAAACCTGCACGTCCATCACATGCATACATACAAATCAATCGAATACCTATTCTATACATATTCCATTCAAATACCATACTTCTACCATATTATACTATGTTAATACTCTACCATATATATACCATATTTAACCATGTCCAGACCATACCTATACTATAAAAATTCCGTAAATACACCATACTAATACCATATTTTACCAAAAATATACCTTACCATGCATTTACCTACATACTTTCTTTCTTTTCTATTATGTGATTAGCATTCAACCTAAATATCCAATTGAGGAATAAGCTAAGAATGCGAATTTCCCTATTATTATATTGTGTGTGATGATTAGTAAGGGTGCCATTTTTTTGCCAGGTTATTAAAACTAAACAATTTATTCAAGTTAAACCTTCTATTACTCCGGGGAATCAAAAATGTAGCGGGGCAATACCTCTATTTTTTGCTATTAAAGTTGAAAGGATTATTATTGTAGATAAACTCTTAAGATTGATTTGAACGGTTATAAACTTAATTAAAAGTATTACGATAACCATGCCTTTACCATACTATTACCCTATTTCAGCATGACTATACCTTACCATTCCATACCTATACAATACCAATGCCATATTATACCATACCTTAACCATGCCTATACCATACCAATATCATACTTATACCATATCTAAACTACACCAATACTCTACATTTCTTATACAATATTATATATATATTTATATAAAACACACATAGTCTTATCACACCAATATTTTATCATACCTATACCATACTAATACCATACAATAATTCAAAATTATACCATGCCATCTCCCCCTCCTCCAAAGAGATACTGACCAACGTGCCTCGGGTTTAGTTCCTGACATGTTCAAAAAAGGAAAAAGCAGCAAGTTGACCTACTTAAACAGTGTTTGACTATTCTATTTCCAGCATGACTAAAAATATATAAATGTAGTCTTTCATCATTCTTGTGCTGGAAGGTATAGAATATAGAAGAGTGGAGAAAAATTCCCGAGGATTTATGTACTGAATCCTAAATATACTTTCAAAGATATTGTCTAGCTCCACTCCAACTCCTATGTTACTCGCTTGGAGGGTTTTTGGTTTAAACCATGAATGCTAAGATGGAGAAAATGCACGATAGTAGAGCCCCTTTACTTTTGACTGGAGACAGACATATATCCACACTCTTAATCTTGCTAGCTGTCAGAGCTATTTACATATACAGTGAAACCCAACGCCCTAACTACACATATAGTTTGTTTGAACCATAAATAATACAAAATTCCTATACACTTACATCCTGTAAATTATGTTAAGATTATTATATGGTGTTCAAAGTGTAAGCGTACAGCACAGGGAGAGCAAAGCTGTGCGAGCATACGTGTACAACAAGTTGCATAGGAATTAGGCGAGCAGCAATGCACATATAATAATTGCAAGCACTTTCTGCTATGTAGGACTGCTAATAGCAACCCTCAGAACGTATTCCCATTTCTAGATGGACTGGTGTTCTGTTTACTATTAATCGTGGTATGCTTTGCTGCCGTCCTCCAAGATGTCAAGAGGTGCAGTGTCACACGCCTAACTACTATGCAACCTGTTACACGCATTCTTGAAAACTTTGCTCGCCCGGCGCTGTACGCCAAAACTTTGAACCCAATTTAATGATATTAGCATAGTTTGTAGAATGTAAGTGTATACGGATTTTGTACTACTTTTCGTTCAAACCAACTATTTGTGCAGTTTGCGCATTGAGTTAACACAATGTGTACACTAGTGGATGAGGATGAGGGGAATTTTTATTTCAAGAACTATACACTTTTATTATGGATATTCACAATTCAAGGATTAATGGAAAAGGTTATAAATGCCCGTACTTATTTCAACATATTATTTTAGTTGACTAATTGGCTGAATGAATCAAATAGGGACAGTAATAATATAAAAGGTCTTAGTTTTTGAAATAAAGATAACAATTTTTCAAGTTTTATTCTATGGTATGTCATAACAATATATCATACGAATTTTTCAAATACAGTACACGTTATTAAAAAAAATTTCTAAACTCCAAACAATATACATGGTACACATTGTCTGAAGAATATTTTTAACGCTATTTACAATGAATTTCATCCTTTGACTGAATGAAATTAAAACATTAATAGATGACATGTTAAATTATTATGTACAGTGATTCGTAAATTTTAAAATAAAAATTTACAATTAACCTAATATTCCAGTATTATGGCGAGATAGGTTATATTAATGAAAAGTTCCTACAGATATTGATGGTGCCTATTCTTACCAGATTAAAAGAGTTCGCTAATTTTTCCTTATGGTTAAACTCAATTCTGAAATCCATAAAATAGTGGATTAAAATTTAAGACTAATTCTACATCACTTATGGATTAGATAATCTTACTACACGCCTGGGTCATATTTATTAATACGAGTATCCTACGTATTGCTTTCAAATAATTGCTCATAGTCCAGTTGAAAAGATAAGGATCTAGTCAGCGTTTGTACATATTATTTTTTTTCCGTCCAAACCATTCTATTTCCCCATTCCATTATTTAAACTACTGATGAACTATACAACTGCCATAAGGTACACCATTTTGAGTATTATATGTTCGATCACAACGATCACTCCTGTGGACTATATCCTGGATTATCTGTGACCCTGAGAAGAACAACAAGAGACTTCTTTGTTTACCTAACCACAGGCCTAAATACTTTCTAGTGGAATCACTCCAGTCTGACACCCTTAATTGAAAAACACTCTCAACGAGGGTTCTTCTTCTTCTTCTTCTACTTACTCTTCTTCTTCTTCTAGTTAAAGAAATAATCCCTAGCAGCTTACTTTTGTCACCCTATTTTTACTTTTGTTTACAAACGTATTCCTACCCACTTCGGTCTTTACGCATATTTAGGATTACGAGGAAAGTAACACATTTGCGTGGAGGAAAATTGGGAAAAAATTTAATAAAATCCACCCTCAATACCCTCTATTCGGATTTGAACCCCGATCTTCCAGCCAGATTCTATTGTGATACTGATCCCTCAGGGCTTAGACCATTCGACCACTGTAGCTGATTACGTGTACGCTTATCTATTAAGAATCCATGGCTTCCAATCCACATAACTTTGTGTCATTGAGGTAGCTTTGGAATGGCCTGGTTTACTACCACCATATTTGTATGATATATATTTTAATATAATGATGAATTTAAAAATATAGTTTTTAATATCCCCTAAGTATTTCAATATACACTTTACATTTCAACGTAAACTTAGATATCTAGCCTGTAGACCTAAACGAATCTTAATACCTTGCACATCTTGTAATATTATTAATTTTTTTTTATTTAGCACCGCGTTTTACTACCCGTTCGGGTTATACGCTTAAGTACTAATTACACTAATGGATTAGGAATCGGGAAGGATGAATTTAGAGGAAGTGAGCCCGAATTTGCGAGGAGGGAGAGTGGAAAATAATTTAGGAAAAACCACCCCCAGTTCACCCGACCGAGATTCGAACCTTGATCTCCCCTTCCTCGGTGGCTTAGCTCAACAAGGCTGACGCGTTAGCCAACTACGCCACCGAGGCGGGTTTGTAATATTAACTTTCTCGCGACCTCTCAGGGAGATTAAGTATTTTGATCGTCAAAATATTGAATTAGGGATTTTGGCCAGTGTTGACATTTCTTCATCCACATAAAAAGTATTTTTCACTTTGCCGTTTGTCTGTCTTTGTGTGTCTTTATCTCAGCATAGGGCCAAAACCATTTTACTGATTGTGCTAAAACTTGGTAACTAAGTTTGTAACTAGGTTCCCCATAATAGTTTTTGGAATTAGCGATACAAACCTAAGATTAAACAAAGTATACTTAAAGGAAATAGAGTAGATTTTCTCAAAATTAGCTCAAAGGTTTTTAATAAAAGATTGTATCTAGGAACAGTTCGACATTACGAAGAAAATGGTTTTTCTCACTTTTATGGGAAAGTGACGTAAGGGTACTTTATACAAGAGGCTATCTTACATTTAGATCATATCTCCAACACTATTTAATATACGAAATAATTTATCATTGTGAAGTTGTAGGACTAATGATATAAAACGTTTTTATTTGAAATCATACTATTATAAAGCCACATGGCTGACTCACTCACTCACTCACTCACTGACATTAATATTTACCCATTTCCAGATGAGCTAGAGACTTTAAATTTGGCAAACTGATAGCGTCTAGCCTGTAACCGACGGGAAAATTCCAAATTGTTAAAAAAAATGTAACCCCCGAAAAAAATTCAAAATGTATGAGCAACTTTAAAATCGGTGCGGACCTTTCTTAAGAGGTCTCTTGTGACTAAACGGTAAGACCTATCAAAAACGGATTGCACCAGCAGTTACGGATTTGTGGAGATCCACAAGTTTGGTCCTTTTATTTTTTGTCGTATCTTCATCGGTTATACCGTAGATAGAGCTAGATTTTTTGATTTAAGGTACATTTTGCACATTTTCCACATATTTTTTAATTTTATGACACACTTATTGGACAGATATAATCTTAAAATTTGGCAGGCATATTAATAAATCCAATTTCCATAAGGATGCCAAATTTGATTATTCTAGCTGCCATATAAATATGGAGAAACTAAATTAATGTGTGAAAAATACGATACAATACCGGTAACTTTAAGTTGTTACGTTCAAAACAACGCTGGATTTACATATTTTTACATCCACTTAGAAAGAAAACTCACCAGGGATTCGGGGGTGGAGCCTCCAACGAACAAAGCGAGTATATTTCCATTAAACCAACGGTGTTTAAGCTTTGAATAAACACAGTGTGTCCCAATTTAATGTATTCTATGTACATACCAATTATAATAGTGGATACATTAATTAGGACACACTGTACACAATTTTTAATTGAGGTATGGTAAATGGGAAGTTGATTCTTATGCTCTTTGGCAAAATGTGATATTCCTTTTTCTCAATGTGTTTCTATAACAGTGTATATTAAATGTTTTGTGATGTTTTATTGAATGTGATGCAATTTTCTATTAAGTTTATGAAACAATGTATAGCATTCAGTTAAAAATATTGTAAGAGTTTTAAGTAAAGTTTCCATTTATAGGTAAATGAGCGAGAAAGTCTCTGCTGTGTGCCATTCAATGTATTTTTATTATCTAGTCATCAAAATACTAATGTTAGGCCTATATTAATCCAAAATTGATATTTTACTTCGAATAAGCAGTAAGATGCCTATCATCATCATTATTAACAGAAGGTGTATTTGGATATAGCTTAACTTGAGTTTATATGAATAAAGGAATTATCTATAAAATCCACTCTTATTAAGTTGACACGGTAGACATTTTATGGCTGAAGATTAATATTAATCAATGAACATTTTTTCCTAAAAATTTACTATGGGCTATCATAGCAAAAGCTATAACACTGTGTTTTTTTTTTCACCATGACCCTATATGCCTGTGGAGTATTGCTATGTGTATGAAGCGAACAGGAGTAGAAAGATGAGTTTCGAGCCCATACATTCACATGAGGATGAAGAGGAAGCCCACACTCTAATAATAGTACATTTCTTTTCTTCTAGTGGATAACGTTTCATTTAAGTCTCTGGTATTAGAAGATGACACTAACTAGCGCAAGTAAAAGGGTTTAAGGGGATATATTTTGATTAAATTCACATGAAATGGCGTGGAATATAATAATAAAAACAAATATTAAAAAAAATAATACTAACAATGTATTAGTTTGGGTTTAGGTTCAGTCACTTGAGCTATAATCAGATGAGTCTTAAGAATAGGATGTGACCAGTATATTACCGATTTTCATTTATAAAATTTTCTCAATCTCATCTTGAAAGTAATGTCAGTACGAATGTAAAATGGTTGTGCTAAATAGATTAAAATGTAACTCTAGAATGAGTAGATTTTGTATTAATGGCATAGACGATTCATATGTTGGCTGCATTTTCTCATCTCCGTTCCCACCAAAAGGGGATTCCTACAGAAGCGAGGGTACAGGACAAATGTTGCCGTTTACAGGATAATTATAATGTCGTTAGAGCCGGCACTATCGCTCCGTGGTAATGATTGAGTGCGAAAAGGTCATGGAAATGGTAGTTGAGGAGGGTAACTTGTGTTTGGATGAAGGGGTGGGGAGGATTGGTATGGGTCATAAGGGCTTGCAGAGAGACTCTGGAAATGGGGACAAACACCAAATCAACACTAGCTGTTACTTTGAGGTTCATTAACATTCAGGGCCGTACATGAATAGGATATATTTGAGTACCGGGCTGTTTTGAATCGCTTCGCAATACCAAAAAAATTATTGATCAGATATACCCTTTTGCCATCTTTAGGCACTAGTAACGGTGTGGAAGTCCTCATGACTAACTGGCCATGGAGATAAACTAGACGTCCAAGGGATCCTCTTCCTAGCTCTCAGCAGTGCCTATTTTTTATTTTTTTATTTATGAGTTGGTTTCATCTGTCATAAAATGAAATTACTTGCCTTATGGTGGCTTAGGCCTAATTATAGTATTATTTGCTAAGTATGATTTTATATAATTTATTGATAGAGTCATAAGTTATAAATTGAGAGTTAAATAATTTATATAACATACATACAATACGTTTATTGCTTAAACATCAATGCTGGGTTACGTGAATAAAATGTTCTATTTATTTTAGCACTTATCATGCATTGTATTAATTAATTCAAGATAATTCAAATCTACTATTGTAATCATTTAGTGATATACCTTGGCAAGATAGAAAAATACTTTATTTTTGATTAGTTAATTCAAATATTTTCGTTTTCCCTTGGGTTTCCCGAAATATTATGCATTTTTAAATTAGAATATCCCATTGAATAATGTAATGAAACCCTTTATACAATTATTATCTGCTTTACTCGATTTAATTTTTTTATAAAATATTCATATGGCTATTAGAATGTTTAATTTAAACCCAATTTTCATTTTTCAACTAAATTATTTATAGAGTTAAAGGGACAAAAATATTGTTAGCCTATAGTACATAAGATGGAAGAATGTATATATATATATTTAATTTTAAGATCAAACTTAGTATATATTAGATTCATCCTTCTTTTACTTTTGTAATCACAAATAGTATTTTAATGAGATAAGCTTATTAACCAAACTTAGTACTCAAGCAAAGCCATGACTGTCATTTGAAAAACCATGCAAAATGAAAACTGTATACATTTTGAGTAATAAATTTATAACATTTCCTAAAAACCCTCTTGTAATATATAGCTACGTGACGTGCCACTCACTGAAATCAGGTTCTGTAACTCATGCTTCTAAAGCTACCTACTGTATCTACAGTAGATATTTTACGTTTGAATAAACTATTCGACTCCTAACAATTTCATCAAATTAAAAACTATGTTATTTTGTATAGGTTTGATTAAATCATGTATTAGACATAAAAATAATTTATTTGAAATTTTGATCGTGATTTAAGTAGACTTATATTCTTTTATCTCTAAATTATTGCAAGAAATTTTTTCCAATTATTATTTCCTTCTTGACAAAACTGAAACGAATTGTGGTTTGGAGTACATTCAAATATTTTTTCCAGTGGAATAACTAGCGTCAGTAGTTCTTTAATTACATGAACATATTCTCACGTTTATTTTTAAGATTTATTTTATTTCAAAAACTTATTTTCTTAATGTCATAGAACTAATAATGTAACTTGATACAAGTTTGCTTATGCTGTTGTCAAAATAAGTTCTTAAAAAATAAATTTCTAATAATTTCTACCCATGAACAACTTACATTTTAACTTTGTGAGCGTATAACCCGAACGGTTAGTAAGACGCGGTGCTAAGTATTATTAGTATTATTTAACTTTGTGACTCTATTTAAAATAGTAATTGAAAACTATGTAAATAGTGTACTTTGATTATATTAGTTAAAAAAGTATCTTGTTTACATTTAAATAAAAAAAGGTAGGTAGTCTCTTTCGCCCTCATAGATACGCACTAGGCTCAGGTGTCAACAACTTCTGGTTTATTTTGTCAGTAAGGGGACGGTCGAGATTCAAATATTCCAGATGGGTGTTTCGATGGTAAATTTTCCTAAGTGATTTCCCACACTCCCTCCATGTAAATGGGGATACACTTCATATAAAATTATACCGTCCTTATCCACACCCGTTAGTGTAAATAGGTCAGACGGGTATTAAGATGTGATGCACCTATACATTCATAATAACTTTTATTCATTCTGTAAAAATAAATTTCTTATTTTTTTATTGATAGCTTAGAGTTAAATATATGTTTTAATGATATTTTAAAAATACCATTACAAAATAGATTTTTAAATAATTTAATAGTAATCATACTGATTATTACCGAGAACTTTTTTGTCATAGTTGAATTCCTCAACTAATAAATTGTAATATATTTACAAGTATAATTAAAATCTACATACACTTGTTAGTTAATCAAATACATATATTTACAAAATATAATTTATTTCATTCATAGCTTCAGTTTTTAAAATAACAATTAGATCACGTCTAAACTTAACAAAACTATGTTGACAAATAATTCAATATATATTTTTGATAATGAATTACCTTTAACATTATCTTGAAATAATGAGATATCCAGATTTATGTTTATTTTGTAAATTAAAATATAATATAATAATTTAAACTACTTAACATTCTGTATGTATAATATTTCTAATAATATGTAATAAGGTACTGATACTGGTACTATATTTTGAAAAAAAAAATCAGATATATGCATTTTAATCCCATTTTACTGTAGTTATACAGGGTGATCCAAAAGTCACGCACCCCAAAGAAAAAACTTATATTTTGGGTCATATAATATATACATCTAATGTAAACCAAACAATAAACCATAAGGACATCACAGAAGGTGTTGAAAGTGTGATCCTCCTTCTATGTTACACAAATTTACTCGTTTAACCATATTTCTAGACACACGCCTGGGGTGTGTTTACAATGCACCTCTCAATTATGGTTTGAAATTCAGCTAAGGTTCAAGGTTTGTTTGCATACACTGCCTGTTTAAAGTATCCCCACAGGAAAAAACAGGTGGCGTTATGTCTGGGGAGTAAGGTGGCCACAAACCCTTAGAAATCACATGATCACAAAAAAACTCAGCCAGCATTGTCATGGTAGAATTGGCTGTGTGAGCAGTGGCTCCATTGTGCTGAAATCACCAGTCACGTTCTGTTTCCTCCAGTAATGCAATTAACTGCAAAACAATTCCTGGTAACGTTCAGCATTAACATTTTCTCTAAAGAAAAGAGGACCCACCACCCTGCGACGTGAAATTTCACATCACACTCCAATCTTCTAACTGTTTAAAGGCACCTCATGGAAAACGTGTGGATTTTTAGAGCTCAAAACCTACTGTTCTGACTGTTTACATAACCACTTAAATGAAACCATGCCATGGCCTTAAAATAATGTTCCAAATTGAATACTCACTCTGCTCGTGAAAAACTCATCTTACACTTTCAAATGATGTAACTAAACTGGCTAGACCTAGTGTATGTCTCAAGGTCACTCGGCCTGCACAACACCCGACCAACATTACAGTGTTGCCATACATATAATTAACATGTTCATTTTCCATGTTCTTCTGAGATAAATATCCTTGGAAAAACAGTGTTGTACGACTTTTGGATCAACCTCTATTTATGGGTGGCTAATTATGGTTCTTTAGTGAGTCAGTTAAAAATATCATCTATTCTCGAGTTTCATATTTAAATATAAATATTAGTTAAAACATAAAAATTTGTTAATTTACTATGCTGATATATTTAAAAATTTAAAAACAGCAGAAATAAATTACTAAAAATGAATAGATGTTTTTTAATAAGGCACTACAACATTATTGTTCAAAGTAAGCCCAAACACTTTCCTATTGATGCGTTTTTCATCGCTTAAATGAACGTGAAACGAATGTACTATTAATTATATCACAATGAATAATAATAAGGGATAAAGGAGATAATATAGCATTTATATATAAAATTTCATCTTTTTTATATATTGTTTATGTTACTCAAAAGCATTTTTAAGTGTTTTTAAGCATTTACAATATAAAAACTACCTTCCTACTAAGTGTATCTTTTAAATATGAAATATAAACTAATTTTATTTATTTTTCCGGCAATAGAAGTTAACAAAATCAACTAGAAATTAAAGCTGTATACTATTATTGGTACTGGTCTCTAAAACATAAAATAAATAAGTGATATATTTATCCTTAGATGGATGTGAATATCTCAACATTTATTGTACCCTCTCCAATTTTTAAAAGGAACACTTGCAAAGAAATAGTGGCAAATTTATAACCGTTTGGGCAGGTTGAAAGTGTTTGTTGGTAAGCAAAATGTCGATGGTTGAAAGCATAAATGTCAGGCTAAATTGTCCGTGAAAAGTGTTGGCTTATGTAGCAAAGGGTGGCGGATTTAGTTGATGTATAGCTCTGTGACGTGGAAGGAGGAAATGTGAAATCACCCTTCTCAGACCCACAAAATATATATAAAAAAATAACATAACACTTTAAGTGCTTATGAAAATACATCAACATTGGATACATGCTAAGCTAAATGGATATCTAGCTATAAATGGAATTAATTTATAAAGACCCACTTCGATTACCAAATTGTCTGAGCAATCACTCTCTCAGGGTTCAATACCGGTCGGGTGTACTTATGATGGTTTTTCATAAAGGGCTTTTATTCTCACTCAACGCAAATTCCAGTACACTTCTTCAAAATTAAACTTTTTTTGATCTCTAACACATTAGAGTAATTTGTACATACATACAAATAGTAAGGTGTGATCCTAAAATAAAAAAAAATCATACCTTGAGTAAAATGCCGTTTTATCGAGTAAAAGATCGTTGAATCGTGTTTTATGGAGAGTATATTAAATGTTATTTTAGTTTTAAAAACATGTGAAAAAAATTGAGGGATTGATTTTTAAATGATTGTATGGTTTAAAATAAATAGATATCAACATTAAGGAATAAAATCTAATGATTTGACATGCAATCACTTTATTTTAAATATATTTATGTTCTATTATCGGGATCTTAGCCAACAATTTATCACAATTAAGGATGTATGTATGGTTTATGAGGATCAAGCCTTAGACCTTTGATTTAGTGCACCAATTTTCTATCGCTGAAATACTTACGAATATTCTCATGCTCAGTCCTCAATATTCACTTCACATTTTAAGGAAATACCGATGATAGTTATGCGAGGTGATTGAACACTAAATATTTATCAGAAATACTGTATATACCACTGACATTCTGTGTCCAGGAGTCATTTTTCAAGCATATTTAAGGTGGGATGGATGGCAAACCGAAAAATTGTTGGTGTTTTTGTAGTTCTTAGAGCAAATTTTTTTTTTGACCAAAATAAATCAAATGTTTATCCGGTTTATCCAGTAGAAACAATAAGTATAATTTTCTCCACATGGTGACCTTTGAATACCTGTCATGAGCTTAGCGGTATGAGATGACCCTCTTTTTAAATTATTATTATTATTATTATTATTATTAGCACCGCGTCTTACTACCAGTTCGGGTTATACGTACTTACGCTAATGTGTAACGGTAGGGTGATTGTGAGACGAAATCGAGGACCTACAGTTTAACGTGGAATCCGAACCACGGTGGAGGCCTGGCATTCCTCACATTCACAAGTTGTGATTAATACACGTCTTGTCACAGGTGAAGGAAGGATTTGGCAATCAGATAAATCTGTGCCGGGACCGAGGATTGAACCCCGGACCCTCAGCACAGAAGTCTGATACCTTACCCCTAGACCACCAGGTCACCTCTTTTTAAATGAAGAGGAAAAACTGTCATTAAATCACAGGACACCCTTGACAGATATTTAAGTACATTTGATAGCATTATGTGAAGAAAATTATATTATACTAGAGCAATATTTGATTTATCTGTGCCAAAAAAAGTTTTACTATACAAACTGCAAAAACATTTGCCTTTTCTCTCATTCCCTTCCTCCTCACCTTAATATTCAGTTGTACTTTTACCATCCAAACCTCACGTAACCGAAACTCATGTTAACCGTAACACCGTTTTTTTTTTTTTGTCGAGATGATTCTATTTATTTGTATCTACATGGAATAAATATATAATTCTATTGCTATTGAAATTATCATTGCAATAAATTCAAATAATTTTAATATATTTAATAAATCAAGATATATATATTGTATACATTTTCAATAAATATTACCATAAAACGTGTTCCTAAATAAATGTTTATTTTTGCCACCACAACTCGAATTTACAAATCATCTGACATTATTTTTATCCGAGATAAGGACCACTCCCTTGATTTCGGGTAACCGAGGTTCTACTGTAAATTAGATGCACTGGTAACAACGTCAATATTAGTTTATCGTTGCCTAGATCTATTCTACCAAATATACCTAATGTAGATTCAAAATATTTATTATTGAGTAGGATTCTTATTTAACTGTCAAACACACGAGCTACAAGGACTAGGAAAATTGAAAATACCTACATATTATTTATAAAAGGTCTAGTATCTTTTCTTAACACACTTAATATATTAATATTTACGAAATTATTATTTTTATTAAATCTGTATTACTAGAGTTTATAAAAACTATTGCCTTTTTTTCTGTTTAAATTGCAAACGTTGTTTTTCCGTGTAACCTCATATCGTTCATTCCTCCTAATACATTTTGTATCCCCGTTCCATTGGCATCTTCACATGCACGAAGTTATCTTAAAAGGATTGTCAAGTTTTCCTCGTCATTTCCTTCGCTTATATATATATATATATATATATATATTAATATATTCAGATTGTTGCTATGTAAGAGAAACTGCTTACTTCGAACTATACGGGACTTTGGACTATCAAAACTATGTTGTATTGTGTTTATAAACTATGCTTGTTTTAGTAAAAGTGGGTTTAATAAATGATACTTACTTCTACAACCGCTGTTTTCACATTTTGTGGATATTTTATCTCAACACCTTGAGATTTGAACCAAGGGCTCTCAGAGCTAGTTGGTCAATGTCTGAAATTTTAAATTACCACACGCTTGACTATAATCAATGCCATTTTCTAGGCCAACTATAGATAGTCCAGTACTCATATGAAGGGCCTTCGCTGACATCTTGAAAAGTGACTAGTTATATTTTCAAGTAATAATAAGACAGATCATATTGATCTGCACATTTTACTTTTAATAGAATATATGAAATTACATTATTAAATTATGAAATTTTTTACAGTTTAGTTCATTTATTCAAGGTAACTAACGTGCGCTTTCTGAACAGACTGATTATATCAGCACACGACTTGAGCAACTTTAATCTAGAACATAAACAACATCCAGCCTCAGACCATTAATTCATCACTCTGAAAGTGAAAATTCACAATTAACTTATAAAATTTTTTTTGGCCATGCCGGGACTTGAATCTGGACACAAAAGAAACCGACTTAGCTCAGATGTTGGACCAAAAACTGTTATCAACTTGGGAATATAATTAGTTTGTAATTTATAAATGCACCTGCCTATGGAAATTGAAGTCTATTCTAGTCGTAAATTTGGACAGCCAATTTAATTTTTTTTTTGCACAGAATATTACAACATGTCTGGGCTCTTTTCCTATTCACACTAAATGATTAGGGATGAGAAACGTAAAATTTAGAGGAAATCTAACTATTTGCATGAAGGGAGACTAGATAGCCTCTTAGGAAACAGCCTCATCATTTCAACTGACTGTGATTCGCAACCTGACCTCTATCTCAATGACAAATCAGACAAGATGAGTTTGACGTCTAGTCCGCATCCTCTCCAATGCGAATCATTATTTGCTAACACACAAGATAGGTTTATTTTAAAATTCACTAAATAATTAATACGGATTTTTTTTTTTCAAAACTCTATCATAGTTGTAGGAATTCTACATATTAGATTTTTTCATCGCATCTTACTACCTGTTCAGATTATACGCATATATGAGTATAACACTAATGGGAAAGGGATGAGAAAGGAAGCATTTTAAAAGTTATTTACCCGTATTCGTGTGGAAGGAGAGAGGGAAACTATTTAGAAAAAATATCATCTTAGTATAACCGACCAGGATTTAAACTTTATTTACCCATCGTAAACCCAGAGAATATGATAGAGACGCATTTCACAAGGTGCAAACGGATGCTGGCCACATATTAATATTTTAGAAATTTTTAATAAAAAATAAACTATATATATTTATACATACCAGGTCTATGTCATTTCTTTATATACACACGATCAATATTCGTTAAATATAATATTTTGAAGATAGAACGTGTTAACCCCCTCCCTCAAATTAAATTTAATACGTCAAAGAGCAATGAGTGAAATAAATAAGAAGAATTAAAATTACAGCAGATTACGCAAGCTTATTGACTGAAATAATATGACATTTTTTTAAAAATTATCATGGCTTTGCGTTTAATTTTTTATACCTGTTAAGTGCAAAATCTTGTTTCTATCAGGTTTATTTTGGCTTTTATTTATCATATTTCAATAAATTTACAAAGCAATAAATAATTTTTATCCGTATAGCTGGCCACATGGTTTAACGCACCAATCTTCAACCAAACTGGACTGTCAGTAATGTGTAGATTAAGGCTTGGATCCCGGTTGGGTGTTCTGAGCATGATTTTTCCGCATAAGTTTCCCACTTTCTCTCCATTAAAATCCATGTACACTTTCTCTACTTTCTGTTTTCTTCATCCCACCAAATTGGCGTGACACATGATCTGGCAGTAACATTGCAGTGACATATAAGTGAATATACTCACGTGTGGCTCAAAATACAAAGGAATGACTTAACACCAATTCATTTGAGTAATAAAGTTTGGCTCTGATGATGAAGATGATTTGGCTTAATTTACATACAATAATTATGGTCGGGGTAGGGTGTGCATCCTTTTTTGCGAGAAAATATAAAAAAAAATGATAACTTAAGTATTTTTTAAAGAGTTAAATATATATCCAGAAAAAAGGGGTGTTACAGAATAAGTAGCAAAATATTTAATTTTTTGCTAAAAATTTGAATCTGCCTTTTTAAACCAGATACAATCTTAAGAACACGTGTGTTACCTAAGGAACGTATTTTAATAATTTAAATAAATGTTAAGTGAATTGAATGAACAAACTTGTCCCTAAATTGTGACATAAAGTGGAACATTCAGTAATGACGTGGCGTGTGTCAAGTTTCCACTATGTCACACCACTTCATTGAGCACTGACTCATATGTTTACATTGGTTTAACCTGAAGATGTAACTTAGATGCCAGATAACGTGTCAGATCAAATGTCGCGTCATTTTGGTGGGTGCTCCCTCCTTACATATTAGTGTTATTAATAAGTGTGTGTGTAACCTTAATGGGTAGTTAGATAAAGTGAATTAAAGATATATTCTATTTGTTGGTAATATTTACTTGAGCTCCGAGAAACCAACCCTATTTTAATATAACAATTATAGTTGACGTATAACGACTACATCATTACTGCTCGATCGAGTAAACTTAGGTGACAGACCAAAGCATTTGAAAATTTACATTTTAAAATACCTGTTCTATTTATAATTTCTCAATAAAAGCTTACTGATCTAAGAATATTCAAGACAAGATATTTTTTTTTGTGATGTTCGATGACGTCAAGTTTATTTGATACTTACTGTTCAGTGATATTAGAATAAGTTACGGATCGCCTTTACGGGTAGTAAAAAGTGATGCACAAGAAATTTCCTTGAAAAAGTATTGATGCAAAACGTCGCTTTCTAGCAGGAAGAAGTAGTAAAAAAATGTTCATATATTTAGTATATCTACAAATTAAATATACATGATAAAAAACATTCACCATTAAGTGTTAAATTTGTTTTTATTTATCAATTTTTGCAGCTCAGTAATGTGATGGAATTCAAATCCAACAGCCAAAAATAGAGGATAAATATATTAATGAAAAGCAACACTTTTTTGTGTGTAAGTTTAATTTAGACTCTTTGGCTATATTTATTAAAAGGTTTAATATAACAAAATTGGTTTTGGCTGTATCTATTAAAGAGTTTAAAATAACAAAATTGCCTTTGGCTATATCTATTAAAAAGTTTAATGTAACAAAATTGAGATATTTTCATAATTGAGTATCAAGTTAACTCAAGATATTTACAAAATATTCTAAAATTTTTGGAGTTCTGGTGTAGGCTACCACAAACTGATATAAGATGGTTGGCTACTGGATCTTTCCTTTTAACTGAATCAAATTCATTTAAGTAAAAAGTGACAACATAGATACATGAATCGAACATGGAACATTCGACTTTATGCGCTAGTACTTTACCACTAAGACACAATTGTTTCTCTAAAATTTAGGACTAATTTTCACTTGTCATAAAGATTGATCAATGTAGAGCTTAGGAGGTTAAAGCTGAGGGTCTCCGGATTAAATCCCGTGGGAAAGTTTTCATTTTTCTCTTATATTAATACATTTTATTAATATAAATATATTATTTAAGAATATATAAAATCCATCCTACAAAAATATGTATATATTATTTATTGTGAAAATTTAACCATTAGATTTACTTCTATGATATTATATTTATTTTTACAATTTCGTCTGTTCTATATATTAAAAGTTATTTATTTTGTAAAACAAAAAACACTAAGGAAATGGCATTAATTTAAATACATGAACCCATTTTTATCCCCACCCCATTAACTAGGCCTAACAAGAGAGCTAAAGATATCCAGGGGGGTTTACCCGACCCAAATAGAGCAGCCTGTCCCTTGAGACGGAGATCTTGGGAAGGTTTCCTAGGGTCATGTGCTCAAAAGCCACAAAGTCAAGAAAACCTTGTGCATCTGTCACAAGAAGTATTCATGAAGTGAACCAAAACATTTGTCTTGCTGTTACCGTTGATGGTAATTTTTCTATTGTCATCACAACTATCTTGGTTACCATTTAGTAATACTTTTTATTTTACCATGCTACACATTCTGTTACCCTTATAAACTATCCACATATTCGCATCTCCCTACCACCGCCACCCGCAATATCCCCACATCCACCACACTACCCCTTCAGTTCATATGAAATTTAATAAAGCTAGTCGTGGAGAGATTATAAAGATATGGATAAAGAGAGAAATACCACAAAGATTAAAATCTCAATATAACAATCCGGTTTCAAACACCAATCACTTCGTCACCAGAAAATTAGATAATACTGTTATTAAGGCCACGTAGTCACCGATTCAGACTTTACCCCAATGGGGTAAGGATAATATACCCCTTATCACTCAAGTTTCCATTCTCTTCCATTCCCCCTCCTCCATACACTGAGCTCAAACACCCATTCCCACATTAAACCTTTCCTCTCTCTTTGATTTCTTTTCCCCTTCACCATGGCCCCTCACTAAAACACCAACTCCCTTCTTACACCTGCATCTGACATTACTGTCCCTCATCTTCTCCAACTGCTCCCCCAAACACCCTAGCCTAATCACCCCACTTTAATTCTCCATTTCTCTTCCTTCTTTGCCCTTACACTACAACAAATACCCAAATTATTGACATCAGCTTAGTCCGGTGTTCAATCCTCGGTCCCGGCACAGATTTATCTGATTATCAAACCTTTTCTTCGCCTCTGACAAGATGTGTATCACAACTTGTGAAGGTGAGGAATGCCAGGCCTCCACCGTGGTTCGGATTCCACGTTAAACTGTAGGTCCTCCATTTCATCTCACAATCACCCTACCATTACACATTAGCGTAAGTGCGTATAACCCGAATGGGTAGTAAGAAGTGGTGCTAGTAATATCACCTTACTTCTCTCTCACCCGCTTCGGTACGCTTGGTCTAGCGCACTACTCTAGCAATAGACTAGACTGCCTATGACGGAGAGATCAAGGTTGGAATCTCGGTTGGGTTTACTTAGGGTGGTTTTCGCAAAAGGGTTTTCCACTCTACTTCCACGCAAATGCGGGTACAATTATTATAAATATAGCCTTCCTAGTCCCTAAAACCATTAACGTAATTAGTACATAACCGTATAGCCCTAACGGATAAAATAAGACGTAGTTCTAGAAAATAATCCAAATAAAAACAAAAAAAAACCTTTTCTCTCAGATTCGTATCCATCCATCGTCTACTTCCTCCTACCCCCTTCCTCACGTGCCCTAACACAAATACACATTCACCCCATTGGCTCCACTTCTCATCACCTATTAAGGAAAACCCCCTTCATTATAACCTTCCGGGTTTTGAGCTAAATCCTACGTCTTTATTTAAACCTGAGCATACCAATGATACACTTTGGCACTAATTTGTTTGTGACCTGTCAAATAAGAAGGTGACACAATTTAAGAAATAAAGCAGCATATTCGGTCTAGACGCTACGAATATAATGGATCTGTTGATTTGATTGGTGCTTTACTAATGAACTCTGTTGTATTTCATCCGAAGGAAAAGGTAGTGAGTGAATGCATATTATTAAAAACTCTTCTTCAAAATTTTTTAGAAAATTTACTTTCATCTAGGTATAGTATCTGTGAATTAATTCATGGCCATTCTTATGTCTGCTTCCTATTTACTGGGCGGTAAATTATTTAAGCAATTTACAATGTCAAATAAAAGTTTTTTGCCCATGAGATGTCTAGATTTGTGTTTATCCGACTCTGTTTGTCTATTGTAGCTTTGGAAATATTCAACACATTTAAACCAAATTTAGAACCTATACATCAGTAAAACTTCGATTTATTTTGGTATATAGCTCCGGCTCAATATCTTGGGGACAGAAACCATCAAGGTTTAGTTATCGGTATGTTTTCGGGCATGCTTGGTGCCCATAAAGTTCCAAATTGTGTTTAGTAACGTATTTAACATGCTTTTTACCTCCAGCATTATATTGCATGTTTTTAGATCATTTGTGTGTGTTTATATCTTGAAAATGACAGTATAAATTTCACCTCACATCAAAATGTATATATAGTAGGAGTGATACCAGTATTTAAGAAGATAGAGGCTGCTCAACTGAGATGGTTAGGATATATTGAGAGGATGGAAGGAGAAATAGCTACTATGCATTGTTGGAGATGGGAGCCTGGAGAGAGGAAACCAAGAGGAAGACCGAGGAATAGGTGGAGAGATGGCGTGGAGGAAGTCTTCAAGAAGGAAGGGATACCAAACATTCGGCAGTTGATTGAGGAGGGAGATATGTTTGACATACTGAACTGGAGGAGGATGCTGGTCCCACTGACAGATGAAAACCTATTTGGGAGATGATTATGAAGAAGAAAATAAATGTTTGTTTTTATGCATATTACGTGTATATCGGTACGATTTAGTGAAGTTAGCATGGCATTGATCGGTCATAAGACCTTCAGTAAAGTGGTTGCATGTAAACAGTGTAAATAGCTTATAGTAAACATGTTACTGATAACCGATACATAAGAAAACATCCCTGGCATTTGGTCGTAGATGGCAGTAGTACCTCGGAGAGTATCATTATTGTACTGCATATATTCTCACACAACAAATCTTTCAGTTATGGAGAAACAGCTATAGTGTGGGCGTTTGATCTGTGTTTACTTAGAAAGTATTTATATATATTGCGTTTTCTCTACAAAAGTATTGTTACGTATAATAGCGAAGCAAAGGGAGTTTCTAAGTCACCATGACATTTTTTTTAGGTATGTGATAGGTTTACAGCGAGACCTATGATAAATTATTTCTTCCACATTAATAACCGTGCACAATCTTTGAATTATGATTACATGATTGGACCGAAACTGTTCTCTACATGTGTGTTGTATTACCTGCACAATGAATCTGAATATGTGTCTATCTTGGAAACTTATAATTATGCCTTTTTCTGTGCTTAGTGTGTGTAGATAGCCACGTTGATGATGTTAACTTTTTATGAGAAAAATATCAGGGATGTCAAGAAAAAAAGCTTGTTTTCAAACATCCGAACATTTTGCCTTCAATAAGGCCTGCTCCACATAGTGAAGACCTGTCCATAACAGTTCCTCATAAAAAGCATGGAATTAAGGAACTTGTGACAAAGAAAGTGCAGATAAATGTTTTTAATAAATATACTGAACTATACATTTCTAATGATTTGGAAAAACAACCGGGATCTGATGACATGTTATATTTAAATAATCAAGAAGAATTGAATGCATTAGTTCGTGACCAAAAGTATTCAATATTTAAATAATCAAGAAGATTTGAATGCATTAGTTCGTGACAGAAGTATACAATAGTTAAATAAAGTACCTAACCCTTATACAAATAGTAAACCTATTAGTTAGAATCACTCAGAATAATACTTGGGTCCTCTTGAATTTGTGTTAGACCCCCAATTATCTTATCGCTAGGAAACTGGTACAGTTATCTCAATGCTAGGACCAGACGAGCGGTAAATATTACTTAAAGTAAACGTCAAGTGACGCTGGTATATAAATCACACAGTGAATTAAACGGTGGCTATCGGACCTGGCTGAATAGAGGGTGGAGGGAGCATCTTCAAGGAAATGTCACTACTAGAATACACCGGGGTTCATTTGGAGAGCTACAAAATCTTATGTACAATGGCTACACGAGAATGATATAAATAAATATATTTCTTAAATTTGCATACACATACGGCCGCAGAAAACGTGTTTCACGCCTGATTACACTTACATGTTAAGCTGACGTTCATGCTAGGGTTGAAATTATTATGGCAATCGTTCAAACTTAGGCAACATTTACCACTCATATGAACTCAGCCTTCATCTGAGTAAATAGGAATACTAATGTTGTCTTGTGTGATTGTGTCAACAATTTCACTTCAGCATTGTGTTTGGGGGAAACTTGGCGTGCTGAGAAGTATCCACATGCTGCCAACCACTTAGGGGAAATATTTGGCTTTCACGTGGCTTAAATCTTAGATTAAGGGGACTGCTAACAGTACCGTCGAAATTCTCTTCAAAAGTATAGAAAATCTACATTATTTAACAAGTGGTTTATTATTTCCAAATATGTTTAGTAAAAAAAAGTGGCTAGGTTTGTTATATGCCAGTCTATGTTTTGGTGCTGGTGAATCTATTGGTGATTACATGAACTAAGTCACAAACATGATAGAGATCTGTAAAAATATACAGAAATACTATGAGTCTTTGACCTAGTACCTTTCACCCCCCAGTAGTTTGTTGGATTGGCCAATAAGTATCGCCTTTGATGAAAGTTAATCTGTTGTGATGAACATAATTTTTCATGTAAAATATTATAAATATGTGAATTATTACATATATTTTTAAAGTACACACATTAGTACATAATTTTTAGCTGAGTGGCAGATAAAGAAACTACATAAAAAGTCTAATGTTTTAATACGGATAAACCATAAATTTAAAAGGCTTTGCTACTTAATAGCTTATAACACCTTTTAAAGAATAGTAAGTAATCCGAGCAATTGATAAAGCAATACAACTATTTTCCTTTAAAAATTATAAAAATTGATTTTGTTCCTTCCTACATGAACTGATTTAATTAATGGAAAGGTTGAATTACCCTATTCTTAACGATGTTTCACGCAAAATGTTTCAGTTTTGAGATAAAAGTTTGGAAACAAAGATAATTTTATCTTCAGATAAAATATTCATTTTTAATGGGGTAGGATGACCAAATTTTTAAGATAATAGTTTTAAAGTTTGTGTTCACTGAATTAAGGAACATATCTTTACAATGAGGTATTTATTATGAGAACGGGATCAATGAAATTTCAAAACTACCCAATCCACAATAATAAATTTAATATTCCTAAGTTTTCTGTTGTTAACGTAATAAAAAAATACCTTGTCGTTTGAGAAAGGTTGGAGCCATGTTTCTCATAATTTACCTTAATCTCAAAGCAGATACATTTCGAGTATAATTTCATTTAAAATTATTTAATTTTACATAGTTACAAAAAAAATTATAGCTATGAAACCTACAATTTAAGGGATTTTTAGATCTATATGAGCACGTTAATATATTTTCCTCTATTTTGGCATGATAAATATTATAAAATAACAAACCACTTTTTATACATCTTGAGATTCTGAGCGTCTTTAATGTATCTCACTGCCCGGAAGGCATCCCCCTTAACATTTTACTTCAGACACACACATGTATTTGTTAAAAGCTTCACGTACCAGAACGAGTGAATATAACAGTCTAAGGGAGTTATTTATCTATAAACAGATTTCTAACGAACTAATTTTACAGTAGGCTTGTTCCCGTGACTAAGTGGTAAAAAAAAATTCGCTAGATATTTTTGTTTAATCATGCGCTGGGCTTGAGATCGTTTATAATTTTAAAAAGATAATAAAAATGTTAATACTCTGTTGATTTTTAGAATTTATCTAACCAGGTCTATTTATGTTACAATCTAATATATATATAGATATATAGTAAAATTACATTTTTTCTGTCAACATTATTAACATTCTACTATAATATTAATACTTCTAACTTTTTCCCATGAATTCGCTCACATTTAGGTCAGGGAAATTAACAACTTTTCCAGTGAATCATCTTAACTACCAATAACATCATTTAAGACTTGTATGAGGCGAAGGAAGTTTTATATGTCAACGATACCAAATAATAACGACTAACTTCAGTGAGGTACCCTATTACAGGGGACAGCGTACAGAGAAGACATATTAGGTAATAGCCGGATGCAGTGGCAAATTTTTACAAAATATATGTCTTTGGGGCTAATATAACCACTCGACACAGAGCTAGTTGCTACCGCTAGTTAGCTTCACTCTCTATGAAAAAATAGCGTTTTGGCTATCAAGACCAACACATTTTGTATCGTCCGCTAGTTTTAGCGTCAATTTTACATCTATCTTCAACATACATAATAAAAGCAGTGTGATCAACAGTTGGCAACACTTCTCCAAAGATTATTACATTTTAAAAAGTAGAAGACTTGAAATAATATACAAATAGTTCCAATTATTGGTATCATTAACTGATTGTTATTAATATATTTCTATTTTACAAATAGCTGATGCCGATATTTGCAAAAAAGATTTGACCTAACTTAATTTAAGAAATCTTTTACATCATTTTGTTTGCCTCAGTTTTTAATAGAAAAATAATATACAAGGCCTAAAATTTATAATACACAAAATACTATAATAAAACATTTGTATTAATATACTAAGGATATAATATACCAGAAAAGGCAATAAGTCAATAAGAGTAGTTTGCCAATAAAGAAACAATATTTTTGAAATATATACTTACCTACATCTTTTGTCTTCTTATATTTGTGTTACATAGCTATCGATGCTGAAACAAATGTCATACCCTATTACACACATTTATTTTCATCATTTTTATAATGTAGGGCTTACTTATATTTAATTCCAACACAACTTAATGTTGTAAGTAAAGCATCACTTTTAAAACAGTAAATTATGTTTTTTATTTACCCTTTATAGTTAGGCCTACAGTATAACCGTTCTTGATTTTTCCATGTCAGAAAGTGTAACCTTAAAAAATATACAGGTTCTATAATATTTAATTTAGTTTGTTTGAGTTGATATTCGATTAATAAATGGTACTTATACCGTAATATTACTCAACTTGAACGAACGATTTATGTGCTAGTCTTGTCATTTCAGTGTCAAAAATTTTCTCAGTTTGAAGCATAAATGATTTTTTAGGATGATTTTTAGAAAATAAAACAAGCCTCTTAAATTTAATTGAATGTCTCTATAAACCCCCAAAAATAGTATACACACTTACTATTCTCCACAAAACTTATATGTCAAAACAATGGGTGCTAATCATTAGTAGGCCTACTAAGTAGAGCTGCCTACAAATTTAACCATATCAAGGGAACAAGAGAGAAGCTTAGAGGGTTAACAATAAGAATGGATTATGCTAAATTATAAAATGAATCTTTTGATTTAAAGGGAGCTTTTGAGACTTGTTGTTTGTGATATTTCTTCACTTCTTGATAGCTACCTACTACTAATTCTCACTACCTGTCAGATAAATTTACTTAACATTTTATAATAAAACACCTAGACCTAAACCTAACTGCACATAAACATTAAGCTGGGGCATGTTTCCTATATAGGCTAAGGGTTTTTTCCAGTCTAGGCTGCAATCATACACAAAATTCACATTTATGTGAATAGTAATTACTATGTCTGATTCAGTTGAAGTATGGCGTGAAAGTTTCATTATTACATCTTAAACATATTAATGTTTTACTGTCTTGTCATCTAGTCTATCCAAATTTTTGACACATTTATATTATAGATAAGAACGATAGATTAATAAGATAAATGTTTTTGAATTGGTGTGACAAGGTTCAGGGAAGACATTTAGGAAAAAACACTCTCATCATACCCAGCTGGGATACAAATCCCAGTCTTCCCACCACTGAAAAACTAGATCAAAGAGAATGACACATTGGTCAGTGTTCTCTCATGAGGTGGATTAACATTTTACTTACATCCCGTGAATGTTGAAGCCTAACCTCCCCCTACTGGGAAACAAAGAAAAATTAATATTAATATTGATATGTCTCAATTACCCATGGTTTGGTGGTGAATGATGCATTTTGATAGTTTTATGTTTCAAGGAAAATTTGTTTCTTATATGCATGTAAGTGGACTGAAATTTCTGACTATCTACTCTTAACGCAAACCATAGAACAAATAAAATGGCTGTGAAACTTAATATAACTCTAACAGAAAAATATTTGCATTCGCAAAGTGGTCGACTGTAACAACTTTTGGAGCTAAGTCTTTGTTAATAGTCACCAATTCTTTTTGAGTCGTTGTTATAATAGCCAAGCAGGCATATTTACAAATAGAAAATTCATCACAATGCTTCCTGGTAGACGTCATGTGTATTTTCCCCAGGAGTACAAACATAACCGTTTTATTTAACAGATCACTGCAGCTGCTGACGCTCTAGAAAGCTACACGTAGATAACCATGAGAGAAGCAGCTAGTATGAAGATTAATACTGACAGTCTTTAGCTTCTGTCCTTGAGACTTATTTTTCGCAGTCGCAAAAAGTTGACGCAGACGGGAAACTGAAGGCGCCTGAAGCCAATCGGGTAGTTATTCGGGTTTAGGTGAAACGTCGAGATAAAAAAGATTCACCTTCCCCCCAACCAGTTAGTATAGTGGCTTTTATTACGTATCTCTGCAACGTCTTCACCTGTAGAAAAGTTTCATTACATAATTTGAGAAAACTAAAGTTGTGTAGTTACATTAAAGGAGAAACTATTTTTAGCCTTATTATGAATGCGAAAAGTCGAGGGGCTGTCGAAATATTTCAAAACTCCGTTGGATAATTTTTGG
Organism: Timema bartmani; assembly: GCA_902151455.1. NCBI lineage: Eukaryota > Metazoa > Arthropoda > Insecta > Phasmatodea > Timematidae > Timema > Timema bartmani. The sequence goes on from CABFWB010001797.1 coordinate 112,390, forward strand.
CGTCATCTTTACCGACGACTGCATATATAGTCTCATACAACATTTCTGACGCTTCTAGCCCAAAATGGTGCTGTTGATTGAAGAAGGTTAATTTTGGGAGGTAAGATGGCTCGTTCACAAAGCCAAGAGTTTTCATTCTCGTAAATATTCTGCAAGTCGGTGTATAGAAACCTACTATTCTACGTAAGAAACAGTTTTACAAAGTGAATATGACAGTGTCCCAGTCATAATGCCTTCTTCTACTCTCAGCAACTGATTTGAAAATTTATGAAATCTGATTAAAATATTACAAAATAATCGTCAGCTACCTTACGCACACAGTGTAAATAGCTCATATGATATCATGATAAACGTAAAAATATTATTGTAAACGCTCAATATAAATTCATGGCGCTTAATGTATCCACTTTTATACCAATATCTCAATAAAATAAATCATCAACATAACCAAAATATTTACTCAACAATTTTTCTTCTAAATAAATCCAGCAAATCACTTCAATATTTCACACAATTTCTAATTAAAACTATTTTAAATTCAATAATAAATGTTACTCCCTAAATGGTGGCATGGCAGTGGGCTTCCCAATCTCATGCCTTATATATGAAATAGTCTTGCAAAATAATCATATAAAAATAATCAACCCACTCAAAAACCAAATAAATATGCAATTCTACAGTCGTTGTGTTGATGATATTTTCATAATCTTCTAACAAATCCTTCCATATACAATGATGGATTTAATTCAAATTTTAAATTATATTAATCCTCAATTAAAGTTCACCACTAAACACGAAAACAACCACAACTATCTCAACTGCATCATCTCAAAGAACCCGAAACATAAAAAATTTAATATAAAATTAACAGAAAACCCACCAAAATTGATGCCATCATTCCAAAGTATTCTAACCACCCCAGTTTTCACAAAAAAAAAACTTTCAGTAGTTTTATATACAGAATACTTCATATCCCAGTGAACAAAAATAATTTAAAATATAATAAAATATCATCAAACCTTCAAAAACAAATCTCTCAAATGATCAACCAATCCACCGTAAGCAACTCAGAACTTAACAAACACAACTGGATCGAATTCAATTGCAGCGTTGGAATTGCGTCCCTAGTTGAAACATCTGATAATAAACATACGAACTGCGTCCAGATAATTCCAAGCAGATAAATGAATTGCGTCCCACCAATATCAATTCTCCATCAACATGTGGACGTTGCGCTGGCAACGTGGCTAACATATGGTTGATTCAGGTTGGTGTACCTGTATATTACGACCGTGCAGTAAGATACCATTTGGACAAATACTATCCCAGGCGATGGAATGGACGCAACGGGCCTGTTGCATTGCCGTTGCGATCTCCTGATCTCACACCTCGCAACTTCTGGCTGTAGTGCTACATGTAGATAATTGTATACTCTTAATGACACAACACGAGAAAATATCTGTCGAATGCAATCGTGGTTGCTGGAAATATTTTCCGGGATATGCCACACATCTTCCAGCTAACACTACATTCGTGGTGTAGTATGGCTGAACTGTGTTGGGATTAAATGGTGGACTTTTCAAACATCTCCTATGAACGTGCAGTTTTCCACTAAGCCGGTCAATAATACACTCTTAAGTCATAAAGGTAGTCTCTGCCTGACTTTTCCCTGTCAGTTTCACGATAAATATGCGTTCCCAGCGATATGATGAAATGAGATTTTTAGTTAATTTTTCAGTGTAGATTCCACTACACCAATTTATTGTAAACAATTACAAATCACAGTTTATAGAAATATTTTTGTATAATTCTTATAGGGAAAACAGCTTAGAATATAGTCATACACAATATGTTTGTTTTTTGCAGTTGCCATTGATATAATTTTATTATGTTATTAGTATTATATTGTGTGTATTAATAATAAATATAAAATTGTAGGATACAATTTACTCCATTAATATTATATTATAATGCAGGATATAATTATTTATACTATTTACCCTTATAGGATCCTGGTTAATAGAACATTAACAGACGTTAATAACACTCTACATATATTCGCATGTCCTGTCACGAGGTTTGCAGCTGTAACAGCTTTATGGCTTTCATTAATACTTATCAACTAATAATCATTTACCTATTTAAGGCATTAATAGCTCTAAATTTCATTTCCGCACATACCAAAAAGTATACCACCCATCCCTATCTTCAGCTAATTCTATCCAGTCCACTTTATTACACTCAACTCTTTAAGCTCCATTATAATGTTACCCTCCAAACTGTGCATAGCTCTTCCCACTTGTGTCTCTACATCAGGCTTGACAGTCAAATAATAAAATAATACTTTTAATATGAAATATCAATATTTATGTAATATCAATATTTATTTATGTATGTATATATGTTGTTTGCTAGTATTTTTACTAAAATTCTTTTCTGCCACGTGAATTGGGCGTCAAATTTTACGAGTTAATGTGATATGCCGATACACTTCTGTTTGTTAAAAGGTAAATTACATATTAATAATATATATTTATTCTATTTCATAATGCTCTAACACAATTTAAACTGATATAACGAAATTCTGGTGGTACGCTATCTTATTACGTGACAGATCATTTAAGTAAGGCTTTAAATGGCTTTCCAAACACATTTGATCTAAGTTCTGTCACCAGAACTAATTTTAATTATTATATTTAAAATTACGGTTAGTAATGACTTAATATAATGGGTAATGATTAGGAGGGTAGCTTAGAGAAAGTGAACCCGAATTATCGTTGATATAAGGGGGTAAACCACAGTTATCAATCCCATATGGAAAATCATACAAAATACACCAGACCTAGGCTTGAAAATGAGTATATACTTTTTCTATATTCCACCTTTCTCATTCATATAATATTAGTGTATATATCCCGGAAGCTTGGTTGGGTAGAAAGATTATTTACACGTTAAATTTTTTTAGTAAAATAACTGTCAACTTAGGTTAAAAATAGCAAACAAGATACATCTATCATAGTGAATATAACTTTAATATATACTTACTCCTTGGCATTCGGAGCTCTAAAGTTCATTGCCGCGCCTACATAAGTATACCACCTATCCCTATCTTGAGCTAGCTACATCCAGTCCACCTTATTAAACCCTATCCCGAGCTAGTTCTATCCAGTCCTACACCCTATTTATTTCAGATCCATTCAAATGTTACACTATCATCTGCGTCTAGGTATTCCCAATGGTCTCTTCCCATTGGGTTTGCTAGTCAATATTCTGAAAATGGTTCTAGATTCTCCCATTTGCACTTCATATCCTGCCAACCGTAATCTACGAGACTTGATTAACCTAACAATGTCTTGTGATGAGTACAGTCTATGTAAATCATCATTATGTAGCCTCCTAAATGCCCCATTTTCTTCATAATATGTTAAATATATGTTGTATATTATATTAAATATACGGTTTTNGTACCGTAACATGTGGGCCCCACTTAAGGGATATACAGGAGAGACAAAAACCAATACTATAGTTCATAGAAACATGTTTCCCATTTGACCTTATTTCCGAGTCAGACTCAGGTTTGTCCGCCAGTAATGTGGAGCTACTTAACATTATATGAAGTGCTCAAAATTGCCACCTTGGTCCTGATTGCAAACATTTCAATGTAATATATTTTTGAAAGAGTGGGGCATTCTTCAACACGACGACTGTATGATTGCATTTAGGTCAAAGGGGGCCATAGATGGAGTACATATATCACTATAACTCAGAAACCGGGTAAAATGGGAAACATGTTCCTATACACTATTCTCTTTGTTTTTGTATCTCCTGTCAACCCCTGAAGTGATTCTCACATGCTATGGTAGTATATATATATATATATACAACGTGTTTCTAAAACATTGCATCAAACTTTGGCAGGATAATCCTTGGGTGAAATTAGAATAATTCTCATAAGCAACCTATGGTCCATCTTCAATATTAAGGGCGATATACACCCCTAAAGACAGAGCTAAAAACGACTGTTTTGTGAAATATTATGAAAACTGCTTAGGGTATTACAACAAATCTTTGTATACTACTTATTGAAACCTTGATCATTAATAAACTAAATGTGCTGTTACCGTTACCCACCCCCATCATGTAAAAAAGGGGGGGTTGTAACACATTTTTTCTAAAATAAAATATGTCAGAGTAAGTATTACCAATTTTTACTTAAGATTACAAAACAGGGAATCAAAATTAACAAAAAAGGTGTCTTGGAGAAACTGTCTAGCTTTCCCCGT
>CABFWB010001797.1:118602-139519 GCA_902151455.1 Timema bartmani
TATATATATATATATATATATATATATATATATATATATATATTGAGACTTGATTTAGCTTTAGTCTATTTAGCAAAGGCTTTTAATTCTATTTTTTTGAAACCTATTAGATTGTTTAGAATATGCTACTCTAAATATAGGAATGAGTATGGTATTGTAGATTATACTGTTGATTAAACAAGCAATGCGACAACTGGAATAAGAAAATTAGCTGTTTAAGAGGCAGCCGAGAGTAATTGGTAAAATTCCTAACTACTCGACTAAAGAGATAAGAAAGTTTGTGACTGGGTAAGGTCTTTTGAATTATTACGAATACCAATGTTGTGTGGCCGCAAGCAATTAAACTAATCCCCAAGTGATATGGTGTATATTTAGCAAGAGTGAGGGGAGTTGTTGTGGGGAGTATGGAAGGGGGAAGGGTAGTTGAGGCAGGGGCCTAGGGGAAGTAGGGTGATCTCCAACTCTGGCCAAGGCAGAAATCTTGGAGAATTGAAGGGAAAGGAGGGATAGCTCTCTTACAAGGAGGGGAAATAACGACAGAGTTCGTCGCCATATAAAACTTTCTACTTGGGATTACTCCAAGCTAGAGTCATTTCCTAACAATAATCTAAAAACATAATTTTAACCATATTTTTAATTAAATAGCACAGAAATGTAACCATTAAGATGGCGAGCGTACATACATTTTTAATATTCACACACACAAAAAATAAATTAATTGGCACATCATTCAAACTTCATTCAAAGCCTATTCAATAGATTTCTAAGTAGATCTGAGAGGAGCTTACTTTAATGATAGTGTTTCTATATCATGTATATATCTTCTGTTTTATTTCAAACTTTTTTAATGTTTGTTAATATTTACAATATCAAATGTCATGTGACGTTTGATAGGCATTGTACATTTAAGCAACCCAAATCAAAATATGTTTATTGAATACATCACATACTTCAAGATTAAAGGAGGTCGTATATATAGTATAGTCTCAGCTGCCAACCAATCTCTCATTATACGATTACCTACAAGTAGTTAAATTCAAATGGGAAATAAGCTGACGTACAAATCGTGACTATACATACGGTCCAAAACGATGGTTCAAAGTATATTATAACCCATGGTGTATATATATATATTTTTAAGTTGAGTTTAAAATAACTGTACCAACATTTGTTTGGAAGAAAGAGTAAAACCATTAAGAGCTGTCAGTACACCTGACCGGTATTCTAATCCCGATATCACCTTCATAGGTACTTCAATCTACTTACCTTTAGCATTCTGCCACGGAAAAGGTTTATTATGAATTAAAATTTGGACACGTTTGTAAATTTACTAAGAGAAAGAAGTTATGTATTTTGTTTTATGTGTAGATTGACTAGGTTGCTGGCATACTAAATAAATGGTATGGTGTACCACACAGACTTTCTCTCTCCTTTGTCTTACTATCCCTTATGAAGGGAGATTTGGGGAAAAGGGGGTTACAAAATAATGAAATAAAAAAGATTAATATTGGGTCCACAAGGGTCAACACTTCATATTAAAATTTCGATTTCTGGTTAAAATTTTAACATTTTATAAGGTGTTGCACATCTTCAAGTATTCGCATTGATATTTAATTATTCATTAATACATTTTGACCAATAAAAAATGTAAATATTGACTATTGAGTCTAAAATGGAGATAGATCATTGCTGTGCAAACATTTTTCCTAAGAGTTTTAAGGGAAAATAACATACTTTTTTTAGATATTTACTTATATTTAATTACTCTATAGCATTGGAGAATTATTGCGTTAAGACTTAGGTAGTATATGTTTACAGCTAAAGCTCACAAAATTGTATTAATATTTTTGAAAATATCTCAGAAACTGTTGCTTTTATAAAAATATATGTCAAATAAAAGTTTTTATTTCGAATAGTCCTACAATTTTGCGATGATAAGTTGTTTAGTTTCTTAAATAGTTGTGGAGATACGGAAATTAACGCTTCTGTAAAGTACCCTAAAAATCATTTTCATAGGAAAATGAAAATAGCCAGTTTATTTATAATCTTAATCAACGCCTAGATACGAATTTTAATCAAAATCATTTGAGCAGATTTTGAGAAAATCAAATTTTTCTCTTTTCGCCCTTTATAGAACTACTCTTAATTTTAAGTTTAAATAGACACACGGCATTGCAAAGACTATTATTTAGGGTTCGGGGGGTCATGAGACGTCGACATCCATCAACATTTCAGGTTAGTTTTTTTACGTGCGCAATACTTAAACTTTAATGTCCAAAATGTTAAAAAATATATATAATTGCATATAGATTGAAAGTTATTGATTTTATAAAAATATGTTTGGAATAAAATATTTGTAATATAAATATATATACATATTTGTAATGCTAAGTAATTTCATATCTCAAATATTTTCGGAGCTATTATAAAGAATGTTAATTTACGCATTAGACCGGAGCCCTTAAAGCCATTTTGCCGAAATATTGAGAGTAGCCACTTTGTTTGGAATATTTATTAATGTTTATAAATTAAATTTAATCAAAATCGTTAGAGCCGATTTTGAGAAAATCGACTTTTTAACTTTTTGCCCTACAGTAAACTACCCTTAATTTTAGGTGTAGTTATCCAATTACAAAATACCCTCGGGGCAACCCTATGAAAACCCTAGATATCAAGTTTTAGCTCAATCGGTAAAATAGTTTAGGCTCTAGTTGGAGGTACAGACAGACAGACAGACGGAAATTCAAAAACCACTTTTTCGGATTCAGGGATTCATGAAACGTCAAGATTCATCAAAATCTCGAGTTCGATTTTTTTGACGATCACCATACTTTCTCTACCTGTAAGATAGAGAGAAAGTAAAAAGGGGACCAAAACCCTCATCCGGGGGCATGTAGGCTTCAAACTCGCCTGGCTTGGCTTACTGCTGATGTGAAGGTCAAGGTTTTGAATTTTGGTCGGATATAGATAGAGTTTTTTCACCAAATGATTTTCCGCTCTTCTTTTAGGTAAATGTAGGTATATTTTTTCAACTTATACCTGCTTTATCCCTACCCCCTAAGTATAGTATAAATATGTGTAAATCCCAAATAAGTAGTATAATTTTGTTCCAAATTAAAAAGTATTAGTGGCACTGTACTGGTGGGGGAGAGATATTTGCTATAAGATAGAATACTAGCGAATAAAATCAAATATTTTGGCATATAGCTTTTAGATATTTATTACTACTTACCTTAGTTAGTTGTTGAGGATGAAATATAAGCTAAGAACCACAGAGAATTTATCCGCCAAAATATAACTTCTTATTGATATGAGTTTTTGGGCACAAATATTACACATTAATCTTGTCTAATCGGGTTTGTCAGTGATCATGGGGCCAGAGTTCGAGTACCAGCTGGTTGTATTCTAACAAGGGTGTTTTTACATTAAAGGTTTCCAATTTACTTTCGATCAAATGTGAGTACACTACCTCTAAATCATCCTTCTCCAATCCTACACTATTAGTGTTATTAAATATTGATAGCTTTAACGGGTAGAAAGACAAGACATTTTTTTTTATCACGTATCAAAAGTATATTATTTAGAATTTCTACTCTTCAAATGGCTGTTATAATAATAAAATAAAATATATTTTCATCGGAAATATACACTTTTGTAAATTTGTTTGGATCTACCTTTTTAGTAAATGTTTCAGTTTAATTTGTTATTTTTCTTTATTTAGTTTTCTAGATTATATTAAAATATAGCTATCGCATTTTACCTTACGGTGTTTCAATGACATTCTAACAAAACTTTTTTTCATATCCGCAATCGAGATTAAACAAATACATAATTTTTGGTGTATGTTTTCGATTTCACGGAAGAGTTTGTGAGCTTCAACCCTGTATCGTAATCATCCACGATTAATTTTACTTTTATGGAATTAATAAAAATCGATCGAAAGGGTTTTTTTTATACCGGAACTCATCTGATTTGATCTTGTTATAATTAAAAGAACAATTTGATTTTGATAAATAGCATTACTAAGGTCTACTTAAAAAAATGTGATCATTGACTGGAATCGTAATGGCTTCCATCTTCCAATAAAAATGAATGTCCCATCTCAATTTTCATGAAAAATTATTTGGATGGTATTTTAAAATATAAGTGTAGTCACTATTTTGATCATATCACCCGTAACTCTTTGAGTAACGAGATAACTTATCATAGTAAAGTTTTAGAACTGATAGGAGTAAAATACTTGATGTTTTGAAATATATTTTTACAAAACCAATAGTTTCCTAGCTTTAAACAAATATATATTTTTAAACTGAGGTTTGGTGAATCGTTAATTGAATTGTAATGCGCTTTGGTTAAAGGAGATGTTATTTTGTTCTTCATAGATTCATGTAGAAGTTTATATTATTTAATTTAAGTTCTTTGGTGGAGTGTAATGCTCTTTTTTCCATCATCTCGTTTTTTCCATTATTTTAATGCGACAATTTATATGATTTTGTTTCACATATCATAAGAGATTTAAGTAAGTATCTCCATGTTTAGGTAAATGAGCGAGAAAGTATGTGTGGTGCACCGTAATATTATCTATGATACCTCTATTTTGAGGATATGTCAATGATCTAATTTTTTTCTACTAACAAATATGATTCAGCGTCAATGTTAAATCTTCTGCTCCCTCTGTCTCAGCTAGTATTGTTAACAGGAATAAAAATGTATTTAGAAGTAGGCTATATCTTAGTGCCAAAATATCAGTTTACAAACCTTGCTCTAAATTTCTATTAAATAACAAGATATTTAAAATAATTTGAATTTAATTTTAACCCTCTATTTATAATTTTGGATCTATATCAGAAACATATTATTTGGCAAAATAAATTATATATATTTTTTTGTTTTAGAAGTATACTTATGCTAGCAAGATTAAATATTAGGTACCAGATATCATATATGATAAATAGTGGTATTTTACTAAGTATGTCTCTTTTTAAGGACCTATTGTTCAAATAAAAAGAATATATGAATAATAATATCGCCTTTTTCTGGGTGAAGTTAAGACAAGATTTTTTTTTTTTTACATGAAGAGTCTACTATTATTTTCTCAAATTAGTTTATTTTGGTTTCAAATCACCTAGCTTAGCTGGTCCTATGCAAAATAATTTTTTAACCAATATAAAAAAATTGCATGTTTACACTGACATTTTGCTCTGTCATTTTATGTTTTTCTTGTCCTATCTGTAAGCTCCCAAGCTGTCCGTTTCTATTAATATATAAAATAAATGGTACGGAACTCCGCACAAACTTTCTCACTCTATTTTTTAGAATTGGAGATACTTACTCTAAACTCGTAATTTAATACACACCAGTAAACCTGAGAAAAAATTGTGCTGGACATACGAAAAGCATTTTTTATTCATGGTTTTAAATTTCAAAATTTTATTTTTAAAGAATTAACGTATTCATTTGTATATTTGTATCAATGCAAAATATCGATATTTGGTCTCCAAGGGTCAAAACTTCGTATTAAAATTTTGACTTCCTGTTAAAATGTTCGTCCTTTTACTAGGGGATATCTTATAGTTATTGAATTGCTATTAAATTTCTATTTTATAAATTTTGACCAATTAAATAGGTAATAATTAACTATTGAGTCTAAAATGAGAGAGATAGAATCGTTATAGCTGATTTTGGTAAAATTGAATTTTTCTCTTTTCACCCTTTAGTAAACCGCTATTAATTTTAGGGTTAGACAGATGGCGTTGCAAAAACCACTTTTTAGGGTTCGGGGGGTCATTAAACGTCGACATCCATCAACATCTCAGATTAGATATTTTTGACGGTCTTAATACTTTACCTTAAAGTGTTGTCAAAGTTAAAAGAAATATATATTTGTGTTTAGCTTGAAAACCTTCGGTTTTATAAAAATATATTTCAAGTAAAAGATGTTTATTATTAATAGATCCAAATGTATGCAATAATAATGAGTAATTTAATATCTCAAAGATCTACGGAGATAAAATTAAAAATTAGAAATTACGCATTTGACCAGAACACTTAAAGTAATTTCGAAGAAAGGTTGAGTATAGCCATTTGGTTTGTAATATTGATCAAAGCTTGGAAATGAAATTTAATCAAAATCGTTTAAGCCGATTTTGATAAAATCGATTTTTTCCCTTTCGCCCTTAAGGAAACTACCCTTAATTTTAGTGTTGGATATCCAATTCAAAAATTCCTCGGGGTGAACCTATACCTATATACCAAGCTTTAGCCCAATCGGTAAAATAACTTTGGCTCTAGCCTGAGGTACAGACTGACAGACAGGGGGACAGACAGACGGCATTGCGAAACCCACATTTTAGGGTTCGGGGGATCATGAGACGACAACATCCATCAAAATATTTTTCTATATTAGCCCTTCAGTAAACTACCCTTAATTTTAGGGTTGGGTATTCAATTCCAAAAACCTATCGGGGCAATCCTATGAAAACCCTAGATACCAGGTTTTAGCCTGATCGGTAAATTAATTTCGGCTCAGTCAGTCAGAAGTACAAACAGACAAACAAACGGTAATTCAAAAACAATTTTTTTGGATTCTGGGGGTTCATTAAACGTCGAGATTCATCAAAATATAGAGTTCGATTTTTTTGACGATCGCAATACTTTCTCTACATGTAAGATAGTGAGAGAGTAATAAGGGTAAAATTATTATCATTTACATTCTTTACATTGAAAAATGACAACTGTATATTGGACTCGAAAAATAATGAATGCATGTGATGTGATGTGATGTGATGTGATGTGATGTATTTATGGGATGTAATGTATGTAATGTAATGAAATGTAATGTAATGTATATATTGTATGGTATGTTATATATTGTATGGTATGTTATATATTGTATTTAACAATTGTATGTAGGTATTGTATTGTAAATTATTGTATGTATTTTTATGTAATTGAATGTAAATGTATGTATTTGTATGCATTTTTATGTAATTGTTTGTTTATGTCTGTAATTGTATGTAATTTTACGTATCTTTACGTAATTACATATTATTGAAATGCATTTAATTGTAAGATATATATATATATATATAACTTTAATGTATGTTATTGTATTGTATGTATTGTATTATTTGTGTGTTACGTCAAATGATTTTAGTTCGATTTATTAAGGTTCTATTTTCAAGTTTTACTTTAATCATTAAATACTTTGTAAAATCAGTTTAAATGGTAATGAAATAACATTTCAAAAAATAATTTGGAATATTTTGAATATGATAACTTAAACACATTTCACTAGTATGAGACTTGATTATTTTTGTAAAAGCAGTTTTATGTTCAACCAACTAACTGAAATCATTTGCTTCATTATTCAATTGAAGGTACTTTAATTAACTTTGTTCTATGTGTGCTTAAATTACTAGAATTAATTAATGGTTGTGAGTGTGTTAATCCATCCCAATAATATTCAAAATATTAAATATTAAAATTTGAAAGCTATTTAATTGAATATTTAGGGCCAGTTTCATAGTCAGATTTAGTACGCCTAAAGTGCGAGTCGATACTAAATACAGGACGACACCTACCTAGACAAAAATGGAATGGGCCAGTTTCGCATATGAAACTGGCCTATTCCATTCAATTTCAGGTAGGTGACGTCTTGTATTTAGTATAGCTCCGCACTTGAGGCTTACTAAATCTGACTATGAAACTGGCCCTTAATATAGATCTGGAGTACTTTCAAAGGTGGATATTTTGGTGCTCTTTATATATTTATTATTCTCTCTGTGTCATTTGAACACCTTAATTAAGGAGAATATTATATTGAATCCCCTGCAGAGCTTTATTAGTGGCAGTCCAGTGATTCTAACTAGCGTCTTAGCACTCTCGACACAGTGATTATAGTAGTAATAAAAGGGGATATTTTATTCGAAGGAGAATGTCTGTGTTGAACGTTCCAGTAGTTTGAATCGGGGAGAACAAACACGATACCACCATCTTGGTAAAGTAAGAAATAGCTGTACTTATATTGTGTTTCATTTTAAGATAGACTAGCAAAAGACAAATTTCAAGGGATTATTAATGTAATGGATCGATTATACACATAGACTCTGTTTAAATTAAATACAACGGGAAACGAAACACTTTGTTTCACTTACATAATTTGTCTTTTCTTGCTTTATATTTGTCTTTAGATACTCTCTCCACTCTACATGGATTAACTTAATGTTAGTCAACTTTAAGAGTAAATATCTTATATTAAAAGAAGTATTCATACCTCTTATTTCCTATTTATATTCAGCTTTTAAAGACATTATTTGTTTCTGTCATTAGTTAAATTGAACTGTTCCTTTCTAAAAACTTATAAATATACATAAATATTGTGACCATGACATGTTCGAGAAGGTTAAAATGATGGCACATCCTTTCTTGAGTGTCTGGCTCATATCTTGGATGTGATAAAAATTTTACAAATACACATTGACCTCGTACTTCCCCCTAAAAGTTTAACGTTAGATGAATATTCTGCAACAATATTATGAAATAAATAATATTGGTATTTATGTTCATGAGTACAACCCGCGTTGGTGGTCACATGGTCTAGTGCAGGGCAAGCGAGACCTTTCCAACAATTGTGCTACTGCATTTTGAAATAATATCATGATCCACTCTTTTTTTCAGCGAAAATATATAAATCAATTTTGTTGAATATTAATAAAATAAATTAATAACTCGAAACAAATTATAAATATTTAAATAATACCTACATTTCAAAGAAGGAAAATTTTTTAAAGTTTCAAATTGAATGTCCAAAAATTATTAGTTTCAATTACTTAAAATAAAAACAGTGTAAGTAACATAATCGGGATGGAAAAAAGTCAATAAAATGAAAGCCAAATATGCTTAAATCAGAAACTTAATTAATATTTTCCATTTTAGTTTGAACTATGTTTTATTCTACTAGCCAAATTTTATAGTTCAGTTCATAACGTGTTATTATAGATAGCAGACAAGATTAACTTAAGTACAAGCTAAAAAGATTTCTAACCATCGACTTGCCAAAGTTCATTGTTATATGACATTGAATATCATGGCTGCCATTTATTCCTTTATTTGAGGTATTTAATATACACTTTATAGACCGACGGATTTTACTCCTATCAGCACACAAGAATTTCTACAAGCAAGAACGAAAAGCTCAACCAATTTTGTGGGGAAATATATTTTGAAAATTACTTCAAGGGTTCTTTTACATGCTATAATTGACATAGGACCAATGCCTTTAATTCCCCTCCAAATGAAATTGTGCTATGGATTTTTATCGCTCAAGAAATAACCGTTGCTGGGTTTGAATCCACGGACATCGAGTCCTGAGGTGAAAATGTTACCCCAAGACCACCAAGGTCGACTACGTGGTTGTCCAGATATTATTTACTTCACACGACCTTTGTAAATATTTCATTTAATGTCAAATTTTTCATGTTGGCGTGGCACCCAAACCATGTTTGCATGCCATAGATTTGCTATCTCTGGTCTAAATTCGTCCCTCTCTCGTTAGACTGGACTGCCGATGACAAGGATAATGAGCTAGAATCTCAGTTGGGTGTACAGAGGGTTGTTTTTCCTAATTGGTATTTCACTCTCCCTCCACAAAGACATAGGTACAGTTCCTCTAAATTCAACCTTCCCCATCTCTGGTACATTTTCGTCGTAATTATACCCACATAGAACGCATAGAACCCTATCGGGTAGTAAGAAATAGTAACAGATGAAAAAAATATTCACATAGATGAAGAAAGCTGAGTTTTGGGAGAAACTACCTCCACAAATCAAACCAGCTCTGTACATTCTCAGATCGAAGTAGCCAAACTATATCATATAAATAACGTGAGCGTGTGCGAATGTTTGGTGAAGACACAGCTAATGATAAATGTAAAAAGTTTTACTAAATAATATGTTAATAACTCCCACCTTTATTTTGATCTGAGCCAACAACAAAAACAAAAAAATATTTATGTAACGCGGTGTTCTCGGATGTCTACAACACCCTTTAGTGATCCACTAGTTGGCCCCTTTACGGCTAGAATGCAATCTTTTACTAAAACCAGAATGTACATTGTACATCCTGATATATTAGGCATGGGCTTATCTTTATTTAACTTTCTAGCTTCTCCATAAAAACCCTGCGCCTAAGTATGAAACAACTCATCATAGCTGTCTCGAAGCTTTTGTTTTCCACCAGCTAATGAGTCCGTTTGTGGATAAGGTAACACTGCTGTTTAAGATGAGGTGAATTTATCAGGAGTGTCGTTCCTTTATGATAAATAAATAGCTTATACTTTCATGAACATCAGACCAATAAATGCAGCTGATGATTAACATGGTTATAATGCTGTATCTACTGATGGTAAGAGAATAGAAAAATTAAAGTTTTATTTTTATTTTGACTTTTTCCTTTTTAATATAACTAAAATCACAAAGCCATTCGTAATGTAAATTTATGTTAAAAATTGATTAGCTCCATTTCAAAATTATTATTCTATAAGAATGATGATACTTTCCATTGATAAAAAGGACTGCAGTATATTTTATGTCCTATCATTATTTATGCAAATTATTATTAACTAACACACTTGATTAAATCTAAAGTTTAATACTACGAAGTTGTGTCTATATCTAACTCGAAACTGCATATAGATACAATATTAGGTATCTGAAGGCTTGATACCAACCAACTGCTTCATTATTAAAACATGTAAGCATTTAATTCTAAATACATTTATTCAAGGCTTCATAATCTGGAAGCGTTCTAATCCAAAACTATTTGAGAGAAACGTTTAGAGTTAAAAAATAAATAGTACGGAACTCCGCACGGAATTTCTCGCTCTATTGCTTAAAAAAGGAGATATTTACTCAAAATTCGTAATATAATATACACTAGCGAACCCGAGAACAAATTGCGCTATACATACGTAGGACATGTTTTGACTCATAATTTTAAATTTTATAATTTTATTTTTAAAGAATTAACGTCTTCATTTGTATATCTAGATCAATAAAATATATAGATATTGGGTCCCCAAGGGTCAACACTTCGTATTAAAATTTTCGTCATTTTACTAGAGGATGCACATCTTATGGTTATCGCATGGCTATTACATTTCTCTTTTATGAATTTTGAACAATAAAATAGGTAATTATTGACTTTTGAGTCTAAGATGAGAGAGATAGAATCGTTATATCCGATTTTGAGAAAATTGAATTCTTCTCTTTTCACCTTTTAGTAAACTGCTATTAATCTTAGGGTTAGACAGAATCACAGATAGACGGCGTTGCAAAAAACACCTTTTAGTGTTCAGGTGGTCATGAAACATTGATATCCATCTATATCTCGGGCTAGATTCTTTGACGGTCGTAATACTTGACCTTAAAGTGTTTACAAAGTTAAATTAAATATCTATTTGTGTATAGTTTGAAAACTTTTGGTTTATGAAAATTTATTTCAAGTAAAAGATGTTTATTATTAATAGATCCACATGTGTACAATGATAAGTAATTTTATATCCCTAAGATTTATTAGTTACAATTTAAAATTAGAGATTACGCATAAGACCGGAACCATTAAAGTCATTTTGACGAAAAGTTGAAAGTATCCATTTGGTTTATAATACTCTAACAGTTAATTTCACGGGGAAATGATAGTAACCAGATTATTTATATTCTTAATCAACATCTAGATACGAATTTTTAACAAAATCGTTAGAGCCGATTATTAGAAAATGCATTTTTTCTCTTTTCGATTTTTATTAAACTACTCTTATTTTTGTGATTAAAAAGACACAAAGAGAGACGGCATTGCAAATACCCCCTTTTAGGGTTCAGGGGGTCATGAGACGTCAACAACATCCATCAACGTTACAGCCTAGATTTTTTTTTTTTTACGGTTGCTATACTTTACCTTTAGTGTTCGAAAAGTTAATATATTTATATTTGCGTATAGCTTGAAAGTTATTGATTTTACAAAAATATGATTGCATTAAAATATATGTATTATATATAGATCTACATATTTGCAACGCTAATCTATATCATATCTCAAATAGTTTCGGAGATATGATAAAAAATGAGAATTTACGCATCCGACCGGAACACTTAAAGTCATTTTGCCGAAATATTGAGAGTATCTATTTTGTTTGGAATATTTATAAATGTTTTGAAATGAAATTTAATCAAAATCGTTAAAGCCGATTGTGATAAAATCCACTTTTTCTCCTTTTGCCCTTCAGTAAACTATCCTTAATTTTAGGGTTAGATATCAATTCCAAAAATCCCTCGGGGTAACCCTATGAAAACTCTAGATACCAAGTTTTAGCCCTATCGGTAAAATAGCTTTGGCTCTAGTCGGAGGTATAGATGGACAGACAGAAATTAAAAAAAAAAAAACACTTTACCGGATTTGGGGGATCATGAAACGTCAACATTCATCAAAATTTTGAGTTCAATTTTTTTGACGATCACAATACTTTCTCTACCTGTAAGATAGCGAGAAAGTAAAAAAACTANCTTTACCGGATTTGGGGGATCATGAAACGTCAACATTCATCAAAATTTTGAGTTCAATTTTTTTGACGATCACAATACTTTCTCTACCTGTAAGATAGCGAGAAAGTAAAAAAACTATTCAAAATTATCTGTTTCAGTGGTCACGCAGGATTAATGTAAGGTTATTATATTCTGGTTTGCAAGTAGCCTAAAGGAGACATCGGCTCTCGAATCTCAGTTTAGTAGACCAGAGGTTTTTTATCCTAAATTTTATTCCATTCTTCCTCCAAGCTAGTTTATATTCTTTCAAAATTCTACATTCCTCATCCCTATCGAAATAGTCTACATAAAATTTATATTGCATATATGGGAAGCTAGACACAATGGGGAGTGTAGTAAACAAAATATTTCAACATATTATGGAGCTATGAGAGTGTGTCATTATTTCTAAAGTTGATTTACATATTAGAGTAATATCACTTTCTCCTCTCAAGATAAGATATTGTAAAATTATTTTATTAATCTTTAATGATTGAATCACGTTTTAAGTGTCTCCGAACAAACAAAAAAAATGTAGATTTTACAATTCTGTTTGTACCTGTGACTGTCTGTCCTGTCCCCCTGTCGGTACCTGAGCACAGATCCAAAATAGTTTGAGGATTTTGTTATAACCTGTTATTTATTATTTTAGACAAATACCTCTGACATTTTTAAAAATTTTTATCCTAGCCCTCAAGTTAAAGGTAGTTTTTTTTTTAATCCAAATTTTTCTAGAATGGCTATAATGATTTTGTTTAAAATAGTTAGCCTATCTATGAAATGTTTTACCTCCTAAATAACCCTGTGTTTTTGGGTAAAAATTCGTTAGAGGATAATTTACTGGAGACTATTTTATTTTTATTTTAAAAAAATGGCTTGGCGATTTAGTTCAAATTAGGTACCTTTAAGCTTTTTTTCATTATAAATAATAATATTTATTTGGATTCTTAAAAAAATTTGTGGTAGTATGCTGATGACTGATTTTTTTAAATTGCTCCAACATTTTGTTTAAAACTGTTTTTGGGGTAATATCTTACATTATAGATATTAATTAAAGTTTATTTGAAAATATAATTTAATCTTAGTTTACTTACCACAAAATATGGAAAATTTGATTTTTTTTAAAATTTTACTTACCTATATAGTTCAAAATGGGTATTTGGGAATAATTTTTCATGATAAATAAAAATTAGTTTTTTATTTTTAGAAATTAAAAATAATTTTATGATAGTTGACAAATAATTTTTTTTGAAAATTTGAAATTTGCTAAAAATATTTCAACAATATTGCTTAAAATTAATATATAACAGTTTTTATTATGAGTAACAAGATGATGTGTCTGTTTTTATGAGGAAATCTTACTTAAGGGTATTTTATTAAAAACCTATTTACTAACATTTTATTCCACACTACAAAGTACTATATGAAAATATTTTTCGATAGTGTGGTGCAATTTATTTTTTAAGAAAACATTTTCAAGGTAATATTTTGAGTTCCTAGGACTGTACATGATCTTTAACGTACCATCTCATCTAATTTTTTCTTCTTTTTTCCTTCCTTCTTACGACAAGTAATTTTGTTGTACCTACAGGAAAAGTCATCTACCTTAGTTGATGTTGTAGGGTTGGAGCAAAAGCTATTAGCGGTTGGAAGACGGAGGAAGGGTAAAGAGAGTAGTGACTGGGGTGGAGCCGTAAGAAGGCGCAAGCAAAGAGATTCAATTCCTAGAGACAGCCAAGCTGCAAGGCAGCACGTTGAAGGCGAGTTACTAGGGCCACCTCAGAAAGAACACCGCCACTTTCGGAACTGAGCTGCCAAAATTGCTTGCTACGCTAGCCTTCGCTGACATTGGGGAGTAACTAAAACCTGAATAGCACCAGAAAGTTTCGCAAAACTTAACTCAAAATTTCAAAGAATCTAGTATTTGTTTCTCACACAAAATATGGGTCTACCGTATTGATTTTACTCCCACACAAGTAGTGAAAAAAAACAACTTCTTCTTTATCTGTTGAGGGATTTTTCTATTGTTGCGTTCTTAGAACCATATATTATTAATAACATGCATTGGATTTAAAATTTGGTTTTATTTAATAATATAGAGGTAGGAAAATATGGAAATTAATTTGAAGATTATTGATTTTTTTTTAAAGATATTGAGAATAGGATGCATATTAAAATAACAATGTCCCCAACAAGTCAAATTGCATCACGGCCCCATCTTAGAAAGTTGTGGTCTTCTTTCAGTTTACAAACTGTAGCATCTAAACCATTCCACCTACTAAAATCTATGTTTTATCTAAAGTTGAATATCATAAAACCCTCTAAAAATAGGCTATTTATTTATCCATACAAAACTAAACCCTCAAGCTAGCATTAAAAAATACATTGCACGTCCCAAATCCCTCACAAGGTGGGTTTGACAATAAACCTTTAAACTTAAGTATATTTTTTTGAATAAATATTCACGATGTTATAGTTGTTAAATACGGTTATAGGTACATCCTAATAACATATTCTTTTAAATTAAAAATGACACCTGGATACGGTAAGATACCGGGCTCGATTCTCATGTCCATGTGTCATTTTTCCATTTAAAGAGTATTATTTTCTAATGTTTCAATTTATTTAAATTGGATGCATTTCAATTTATGTATAAGTTAATTAAGGACCAAACAGGATGAAAGTTAATGAAACACTGTTGAAGCTTAAAATAATGCGATTTATCTGTAGGCATCATAAATCACAAATTTGTTAAAGTATTGATACACTTTCATGAGGAAAATTTCTAATGTGCAATTACATTAATCAGCGTAGCTTACAGAAACTACACAATTTTTACAATTCAGAAATATACAATCATACCATTTTAAAATCTACTTCTTTGAATTTTCCGTGCTTTATTTTCTTACATGCCTCTTAAGTGGTATTGGCTGATCTTTCTTTAAATTGTTTGCGTTAACTATCATTTGGGCTGTTAATTTTTTTATGTATTAAACAAAAGAACAAGTTATATTGAAGAAAGTTTACGTTCTACATATTTTAATTCTGCTCTTATTTTCGTAGGATTGACTGTTTTTAATTTAGGAGGGGAAGAAAAAAATGTGTGCCTTTTTGCATTATGGTAGCTGTAGTGTGTCTTAGATGTATGGGACATATATAAAGAATGTTTGGAAACTAATAGCCCAAACTGCACATACAGCTTGTTTGAACCAAAATTAATACAAAATCCCTGTACACTTACGTTGGAAAATTATGCTAATACCATTAAATTTTGTTCAAATGGATGAATATTAATTATAGAGTGAGAAGAAAAACACTTCATATTGAATTTAACTATAAGCTTGTTCTATACTTCAAATTTATTAACTACTGTCAGTCACTACCCACAGTAAGATTAGAAACGTGTACTTTATATAATATAGTATTTAAAAGATGTATAAAAACAATATAAGAATTAACTAATATATTATATTAGTTTATTCCTATAACAATTCGAGATTTATAAAGAAAACGTGTACACCACTCCCAATATTTTGTTTACTTATAAATTTAATTATTACTCTTATTGCTTGATCTAAGGTAATTTTTTCCTAAGATGTTATACAACAAACAGAATAATCCTTTCAAAAAATATTAGCTTTTACCGTTAATAAACTTGTATAACTAATTAGGCTTATTACATGCACACCTATACCAGTGAAACTCTACTATAAATAAACATATCACTAACTAAACTAATTTTACACAAACTAATATCATTTAGACTCCACTACCATCATGAAAATTGTCTTGACCTTAAGTCAACTTCCCTAACTAATCGACCATGAAGATGATGTTTAGTCTTTCAAATGTATAAATTTTCGTTTAAATATAAGATAACATACACTTATTAAAAATTTCTCTCCGTTGTTTTACACAGAGCAACTAACATGTAGGATTGATCTACAAATTATATCTATAGAAAATTGAGATGTTAAGATATTCACAGTGTTCAGTGCGTAAAATCATATTTCACTTGGTCACAATTGATGAGGGAGGTCAATATTAGAATACTTGCAGTGCTTACCAGGAGTGGGATTACATTTATAATCTTAACTGTGGTCTTATCATTATCTTTCTACGGTTATGTACTACATTGATGTTATCTAAATTAGTCGCGTACCACTCTGGCGCCTACAAAATTTGCTCCCATTTCTAGTCCTGCTCCCACATCGAATTTGAGTAATCCCACTTCAGTGCCCAGCTTAAGGGTTAAGGTAGAAAGGATGATAATAAATAGAAATGATATAACAAATAATATGTTTGGTATGAAATAGTCAACTTTATAATTTAAAAAAAATTGTTTTAAATTGTCAGAGAAGTTATGCATTGATCTATATAAATCCCTTTTTTTTTCATATTTTAAAACTATTTCTAAAATCTCACTGTCCACGAATTCATGTTTCGCAAGTCATCACTTGGGCTTCACGTAATGTTGAAGTCGAATATTTATTGTTTCAATAGCAACCGCTTTCTGTTTTAAGATGTTAATTAAATCTCCAAAATTAGGTTTCACTTTAAGTATTGTTTTTGCAGAATTTAGAATCTCAGTCTTCCAAGCTATTCGTTGTGCAGTGTGTCTCTCTCTCTCTCTCTCTCTAAAGCAATTCCAGTGCCTAACATATTTTTTCGTCCAGTTTTCCACGAAATAAACTTGAAGAGAAGTGAAGTTCACGTCACCAGGGTATTCAGAATCTATCATCTACACAGGAAGGAGGTAAATAGGCCAGGACTGAACGTGAACGCAAAACGTTTTATCCCTAGCGTACTTGTCTGTTAAATGTCGTTTTTAATAGCACGCTAAAGACATAGACTAAAATGGAAGTAACACAGCAATATTTTACAGTCAGCATATGTATTTTTGGTAAATATGACTACTGCAGCTTCACAGTCACCTTAAATTGTGTTGAGACTGAACAGAAGATATTTTTTTTCTTTTATTAATGAACTCATCTGAGCAAATGTTTAAGTTGTTTTGTTTGGGATTAGTGTGATGATTGCTGGATCTTCATTTCTAGTTCAACCGGCACTTCCTGGATCTATATGAATTTTGTTGAGCTGATACAAATGAGAGAATCTAGCTTTGAATTATCCATCCCCAAAATAAGTTGAAAATTCACATAGTTCTGTACATTCAAACGCAGTGAAAATAAGGATTGTTTCATCAATTCCAATGTCACAAATAAAAAAGTTAGAATCATCAGGCATTAAAACATAGGCTTCAGGAATAGGCTACTGAAATTTGAGTGATCACCAAATATTTTACCACTACTCGTTGAGTTAGTTCTCTTGCCACACAAAGTAGTCTTGAAAGTATAATACGATGGAAAACTTGTAACAAAATCAAGCTCTTTGTCACTGATTCATGAAAATTATTTTCCGTATATTGCAGGCGTCTTAGACGCTAGCACTGACAGTTTCACAATAAGGCGGGTGACATCCAGTGTACAGGAATGGGTTGATGAATGAATGAGTGTAAGCTATAGATGGTAGGATGTAATTCTTCCCTTGCATTATGGGTGGTATGTGGTTACGCACTCCCAGTCTACGGTATTCTTGCTAACTTTTCTTTCAACCTTCAGGGACTGGCACCATTGCATTTTCACAATAGCTGTATTTTTTCCTTGATTTGTTGATAATTAAAGGTAATTAGGTCGGATCCCCTCCAAATACTCCTTAATTAGTTCCTGCTGCGTAGTATGATATCATCAAACATTTAAAAGTATATTGAACCTAGGGTTTTGTAACAATTTAACATAATTGTAATTTTATTTCTTTCAATAAAATTTAAAAAAAAGTGTATGTGGTTTTGATTGTAATTAAGAATATTATAGCGTGTTGCAAAAATGCAACGGCGCCAGTCCTCTTGTTATTATTAGCGCCAGTCCCCAAAGGTTAAATTCAAAATCGACGATGATGAGGGTAGGTTTAACTTTTGTAATTTCAAGGAAGCTAATTCATTCGGTCACCCATTCCTTTAAGCGATCACTGTTGACTAACTAATCATGATCGACAGACGCTGATCTGGCATAAAAAGTGCTTATTTTTATCTTTGTACTTAAATTGGAATGTAATCAAATGTTTGGGTAGTTCTGAAATGGGACTAAAATATCAGACTCAGTTAAAAACTTACTAGTGCATCGAAGTGGGACACACCGAAGTGGGACTAAGCCAGTTCATTTTAGTAGTTAATAACTCTCTGTGTGAAACTATTACAAATTAATGACCTAACGTGCTTCGCGGAATGAATAATGTAGTGTGTGTCTACCATGAATCGTTTGATTTGAATGGTTTACTTAATTTTGAAGGGAAATAATATTATAAATTTAGTACCAAAGGTATGGAGGAATGGGTGAACTCATTAAATTTGTAATGGCCAAACTTACATTATCATCTTGTAAACATAATATGAAGAGAGAAAGACGTCGTAATAAAGAAATTCCATGGTGTGAGCCCACAAGCTAGCTATACTGACCAAGCGGCCGCCACCATAAGCCTTGATAGTTGCAACATTTGCAGATAGAGGGTGTTATAGGGTCAGCACAACGAGCCCTCCGGACGTTAAACTCAGTTTTATAAACTGAAGCCGCTACTTATTTATTCAAATATCTCCTCATTTGTCCTCACGAGGCTTAGTTTGACCCTGTTTCCAAACCCGCTGAATCACAGATACATTTGGGAAGTGCTGGGGATCCAAACCGGGACATTTGGATCTGTTGTCAGTAACACTGACCATTAGATCACAGAGGCAATTTAAAGAATAAGAAATAATAGTAAGACACATTAGCTCAGTCGATAATGTTTCTGCCGATTTATCTAAGAGTCTCAGGATATATTCTTAGCATAGCCCAAACCAATTCATAATTGGTGAACTCTGGGGTCCATCTTGGTGCCTGGAGGAAACGATGTTGTGTCAGTTTTTGAATCCAGTTAATTTGTAAGTCATATACTGATATAATTAGTTGATTCATAATGTTCAATCTGAATATAAAATTTAATAAAATGAAACAATAAAATTAAAAACACTTACATTACCAATCGCAGACAATATTATTCCTATTCAAAAATACTTCGCTTTATCACTTATTTATCGCTAAAAACTTCTTAAAATTTTTAAAATCAAAGAAGGATGTTTCTTTCAATAATTTTAGAAATTAAACGTTTGTGTTTTAAATAAAGGGCTACGTTCGCAGATAACTTACAAACTAAATCAACCTAGGTTAGAATTAGTTAACACCTAACAACTAATTCTAGACTTAGGTTATATTTTATATTTGTATATTAGGATAAAAATAATTATTTATAAATACTAAAATTGTTTAGACTTGACTTATATTAAACCCAATACTTTATTCGAGATTCCTCCCCAATATAATATTTGGACGAGCAGGTAAAACTGTGTGTGTTTTTTCAAATAGTGGGTAGTGAATAATTTCATTGTGGTACCTTGTTGTGGGACTCATTATACCTCTAGAGTTAGTCGATTCAATACTTAATATTAATTTACTTTAATTTAATTTAGCACCACGTCTTACGGCTTATACTCTTAAGTAATAATTACGCTAATGAATTAGCAATATGGAAGTTTTAATCCAGATGAAGTGAACCCACATTTGCGTGGAGGGAGAGCGGTAAACTATTTAGTAAAAACCACACCCATTTCAACCGACCGAGATTCGAACTTCGATCTCCACGTCCTCGGCGGTATAGCTCAAAATGACTTGTGCGTTTGCCAACTACGCCACCGATATGTATTCGATTCAGTAGATATAAACTTTGTGAGATAGCTAATTTTCCTCAATTTTCAAATTTGCTTAAAAAACTTTTCATTTAATTTTAATATGTAGTCTCGATGGATCATTTCCTCATGAAAATGTAACTAATTTTTTCAAATATATTTTAATAACACATTTTTACTATAAAATTTATTCCAAAATCAACCATCAATAAACCATTTGGTGGCTTATTTGTCTAGTGCTCAGCACCCTGGTTACTAATCTAGAGGTCCCGGGTTTGATTCTTGACGTTACCATTGGTATTTTTTACCATAAAGTGAATAGTTTTTCCTGTGGTTGCTAATATTTGGTTAATTAGGCTTAACTGTCATGCTGGACTAGATGACAGGGATATCGTGGTTCGAATAAAGGTCAGGTGTACTTACAGTGGTTTTACCTAAATTGTTTTCTACTCTTCCTCCACACAAATGCTATTACACCTCCTCTGAATTAAGCCTTTCTCACTCTTTACTCAAGATTGTAACTATTACATATGCGTACGAGTATAACCTGAAAGGATAAGA
>CABFWB010001798.1:0-39528 GCA_902151455.1 Timema bartmani
CTAAATTTGGTTGAAAACAATTTTAAGAATATCAAACCACTTAGTAAATAATCCAGAATTTCGAAACAGTTGCAACACTTTCAGTGCTCCCCCATGTAGCACCCTTAATGCAATCCTTACCCCCTTCGATTGTACGAACGTTAACTTAATAGCGCGTTCTGAGCCTAATCGCTAACAAAAGGGATTTACTTTTATTTATTTACTAAGAAGGGATATTTAATTCTAACTTTATGTCCGAAACTCTTAGTTCAAGTCAATAGTGCGTTTGACTACTGAGCTAAGGCTCCCAGGTTTGGTTCCCAGCGTAGATGTAAATAAAAATGTTAGCTATAGTTAGTGATATTGGAACATCCCTTTTTTATAAATGTTGAATTGACGACCCGGGGGTGCTGGGTATTGTGTATGTACTATATATGAGTTAGTATGTAAGTCGCATTTGGAAATAGATAAAATGTCGGTTCATGGATTGCACGTTTGAATAATTATAAGGTAACCATTTGTCCCGGAATTTTGGGGACAGTCCTTGAAATAAGTTTGATGTCCCGTACCGATTCTATGTGTATGTTCTCTCTTTAGTTTATCCATACACACAACGCATACACTTTCAGACACATATGTATACTCGATCAGCAGTGAATCAAATTAAAATGGTTTAGTTTGTATTGTTTTATATTTAAATAAAAATACTGTTTCATTAACTTTTTTGTTTATATTCCTTAAGAAATATTTCAACAAGCAGTTTTCATGAATAAGACAAATTAGCCTGAGTTCTGCACCGTTACCATAAAAAACCTATGAAAAGAAATTAAAAATTTCAAGACACATAATGATAACTTTTAGTTGTACAACTATATTTTAATTATTAAAGAATATATATATGCTTTTAATATTTTTTTGTTTTTGTTCCATGACTAACAATAGTCTATCCGCATATTTGTACTATTAGGGCAGGGAGGAAGAACGCACAATTTAGAAGAAGTGTACCCACATTCAAATGTCGAAGGAGTGAGTGATAATTTAAGAAAACCTGGCCGCGATTCGAATTCCCTTCCTCTCAATCATGGGCAAACAAAGAAGAGACTGGCGCCTCTGTCCACTTGCCCATTGTTTAGAGCTATTTCGATGTTATAGCTTGAAATTCGTTGAGTAAAAGTGAAATGCATTTAACAGAGGAAATCCTACCTTGAGCTACCATAATGTGCCGGTTAGGTAGTATCATCAATTAAATTAATGTTATTTAGTTGATTTGAGTCGTAATTGGATAAGGCAGCCAAAACTAATCTGCGCAAAGCAGCTCGGCAAGGTTGATAGCTAGGATAACGTAGCCAACTAAAACAAGGTTGACCTCTGGGATAACGTAGCCAACTAAAACAAGGTTGATCGCTAGGATAACGTAGCCAACTAAAACAAGGTTGACCGCTGGGATAACGTAGCCAACTAAAACAAGGTTGACCGCTGGGATAACGTACCAAACTAAAGACAAGGTTGACAGCTAGGATAACGTAGCCAACTAAAACAAGGTTGACCGCTGGGATAACGTAGCCAACTAAAACAAGGTTGACCGCTGGGATAACGTACCAAACTAAAACAAGGTTGACCGCTGGGATAACGTACCAAACTAAAACAAGGTTGACCGCTGGGATAACGTACCAAACTAAAGACAAGGTTGATAGCTAGGATAACGTACCAAACTAAAGACAAGGCAGGCTGGGGATGTTATTTCGGCTGAACTGATTGAGATTGTCGATAACCCCTCCTGATTACATCATCTTCTTTTAATTAACCTCCTTAACTCTTTTTACTCTTGGATTTCGATTGGATACCCTTGTTTCAAACCTTGCCACAAAAACAAAATCCACCGCAACTGGTTTATAATTTAATGATGCAGGACTAAATATGAATAAGGCAATGGACTTGTCAAAATACATAGCTAATAATTTTAATAATAACAACAATAATAATAGCTATAAGAGATTATTTTTTATGCACTCTGTCATGAATATATATATTTCATGTTTCATAGACCTGTGATTTCGGTTGGTTCTACTCTACAAACTGAGATACCCAGGTTTTTATGAATGCTCCAGAAAATACTAATATCCCCTCCCCTCCCCCCACCCCCGTTCTTAGTAGTCATAACCATAGCCACATCAAAGCACTGACTGACAGGATATAGTGGTTTGTAATCCTTAATTTGAATCAATAGGAAGAGGTTCAGTGACAGACTGGTCCATTAAGCGTAACATAGTGGTTATATATTTTTAAATTGAAAAATGACACCTAGACACGGGAATCAAACCCGAAGCCTTTGGCTTAGTATGCCAATGCTCTTACCACTGAGCTATCCAGGAGTGGTCCCATTCCCAGGGCCATTCTTCACTCATATTTTAAGGCAGAGTCTGTGACGGACGTGTGGAAATCGTCAGCTACATTTGAACGATCAATTATGAGACATTAGAGGTTATATACATTCTTCCTCCAGGTTAGTGAATTTCCTTAAAAGTTTACGCTACACGTCCTTGGTCTTTTGATTGATCTTAATGGTAAATTAGACGACTGAAAATAAAAAATTAAGACACCACGTAACTAATCATAATTTATTCTAAGAGTTTTTTTTTGCTCGCTGCATCTTAATATCCATCCAAGCTGTACGCATTTACAGCTGCGGTTATAGGGTTGGGATGAGGAAGGTAGAATTCGAGAAGGAACGTCCCCGAATTTGCTTGGAAAAAGTAGTGGAAAAAATTTGATGAGCCCACTGGTGCAGATTGAGGATTCCATTTTCCCAGGGATGAAATTACTTATGAAGAATTAGTATAGGTGTTGACTGTTGAGGCATTTCCATCTAGAATTAAGCTAATTTGTACGCCAAGTTCTGGTATATTTAATTGGATCAAACCCACTTCAGTGGCCTCATGGTTTAAGGCGCTACTCTCACAGTAGGCCTATACTATAGGGCCGATGACGGGGAGATCGAAGTTATAATCGGGCGTACTGAAGTTATTTTTCATAAAGGGTTTTCAACTCTTCCTTCACGCAAATGCAGATAAAATTCCTCTAAATTGACACATATCGTAGCTAATATATTACAGTAATTAGTATATATGAGTAGTAAGACGCGATGTAAATAAACTGCTCCAGAAAGAGCAAGATAAAAGCCCCTAGAAAAAAAATGTCTATATCAAAATTGGTCATGTCAGTTAATTGGAGGTCGACCTCGGTGAGCTTAAGGTAAAGTGCTAGCCTCAGGACCCGAAGTTCAAACCCACCAGACGGGGTGGACGGATTTTTTGTTGAGCGATAAATATCCGTAGCACAATTTCCTTTGGATGGGAAGTAAAGCCGTCGGTCCCATGTCGATTGTGGCATGTTAAAAGAACCCTGGAATGTATGTGAAAACACCTTTCTGGAAAAATTGGTAGGTCCTTTCACTCTCGTTCGTAGAAATTCTCGTGAGCTGATTTATTCAGTCGGTTCAGAAAGTGTATGTTAAATCGTTAAATACCTCAAATAAATGAAAAAAAAATTGGTTGTGGTCAATCATTCAATAAAATTAATAGTCTTGATTATTTTATAAAAAATAGTTCATCAGATATTATATTCAAAATTGTATTAAATGACCTCATTTTAAATTTAGTTCACTGCTATGAAGTCAAGGCAACCAAAGAAATTATACAATTTAGCCAACTTTATGTTTGTTTGTTTTTCAGTTTTCTTTGCATATTAAGGAGTTCTTCCCGTAGCAACGATTCTCTTGGATCACATATCTTCGCTTTTCCTAACGTTTGCCTTCCTACCTTTTTCTAAGCTTTCCTTTGTCTCATTTTTACTTTCCTCCTCAGGTTCTAGATTTAAAATGGTGATTCAAGTCGCTCACATTCATTTCATTTCACCTTCTATTTTCTGGGATGTTTGATCTTTTTGACCCCTTCTCCATTGTTTGTTCTTTACAGAAGAAAAGCAAAGGGAATAGTAAAGGTTTTATTTCCAAAAAAATGCATTTTTCACTTTCCTTTTGCTACTGTTTTTATTATCTTGGTGTGTGTTTTTTCATTATTATTTTTTACCCATATTTCTATGGTTTACATTGCAAAATACATGTCAAAGTTTTTTCACGTGTGATTCTACTTGTGTCACAATATTTGTCCTACAGCAATTTTATATAAAAAAAACAAACTTTTATTCTATCCCCGATTTTACTCTCAAAAGTTTTGCCCGACTTAACCCCACTATCCTTTGCTTTCTCACTTTGCTTTCTCTGATACATTATTTTTTCATAACGTTTTTTTTCTATTTCTACTCAAGTGCTTGTCGTAAACCCATTTCAACCTGATTCTGAATCTCCACATAAAACGAGAATGGTGAAGAACTTGAGAAGAACTTCCTAAGTAAAATACCTCGACAAAAAGGTTCAGTTTCAAATATACTTCTCCTCAGGAAATCACCTTAATGCCGAAAACAAAAAAGGAAAGTAGGGGTTTAGGGGTTAGCGGGGGTTCCGTATCATAATTTTTTTTATCACAAAATCTATTTTCACCCATGGTAAAAGAAAATCAGAGAAATTGCTTGAAGAGATGTACTTTTAGGACGGCTATATTTACAGTTAATTTTCTGAGTTTGGGTTTGTTTGTAAGTCGGTAAAAACAACAACAACAACAACAAAGGGTTGCCAAATACTTGTTAGGTCTACCAAAGTTTCTTTGTTTCGAGCAGTGAGCGAGAAGTTTAATGTACCACTGTCGCTTGTTTTTAGTCGGTGTAATGGTATGCGACTCATGCATATTCATTGACCCCCTTTTATCATCTTACCTCTCTCTCCTTCCCCACTTTACCCCCTTTCCACCCTTCCTTCTCTTGCGACACAAACCAAACTCCACCGCCATGGACAGCACAAGATGACACAAAAACCAGCCTTTGTACGTTTCGTACCACGGAAAATGGAAGCTCTTCTAATTTAGATAAGGAAGACAAATAGTTGTTCAATTTGTGGAACATTTCTAATCTATCACGTTTGAAATATGTTTCTAGCAGATGAAAATACGATAAATTTAAAATTATTAAAAAAAAATTGTAGTTGGTTTTGTTTTTAATAGGCGCTATTTGCATAGTGGCTACTGTTAGAAAAGAATATATAAATATATATAATTATATTTACATAAGATCCTGAGCAAAGCAAGAAATAGTTAGGATTTGAAACCATAAGTAATTAATGATTATATTAATTATTTATTTTTACCAATCATTAATAATGCATTCAACCATTTTAGTAATAACTAAACATGATTAAACTGTTACTAATAATGAATGAAAGTATATGATAATATACATTAATAATTAATAAAAATTTAAAATAATATAAATTAACTATTTTATTTGGAATTTCAAATCTTAATAATATCTTTCTTTGCTCAGTATCCTATTACACTTCCGGGCAATAAGTATGCTTACACTGATGGGTCGAGAACGGGAATCGAAACCAAGAAAAACCACCGAAAATACACCCGACATGTATTCAAACCCCGGCCTCCCTGCAACCACAAACTTTTTGCAAGTGTGTTGTCATAGACTGTGTAGCCATCGATATAGATTATTGGTGACTTGGTGATCTAGGGGTAAGATGTCAGACTTCTGTGCTGGGGGTCCAGAGGTTCAATCCTCGGTCCCGGCACAGATTTATCTGATTGCCAAACCCTACCTTCACCTCTGACCAGACGTGTATTAATCACAACTTGTGAATGTGAGGAATGCCAGGCCTCCACCGAGGTTCGGATTCGAATGCTAATAATGATATGGATTAATTGTTTTTTGTTAAAAAAAATAAGTCCTAATTATCTCAGTCGGTAAGAACGTTTACCTATCGCGCTGTTCCGGGTTTAATTCTTGCCAGTGCCGAAAAATTGATCGGTTGGTAAATTGAGAATTCTCGAGCTTACGGTGATTGCTTTGACGGCTGGTAAAAGAGGTATTATGTCTGTTCTAGAATTAGGTTGGTTTGTAAGTTGTGTGTTGATATCATCAGGCTGTGGAGAGAGTGCACATAATATATTCAAAATAATTATGTGAAAATTTAAAATATCTCTAGAATAAAATAACGACTTCATTATATAATAAGAACACTGTAGGAAGGATAGTATTTGAGAGTTAAAGAAGTTATTAAAACTATGTTTATATACTCATACGTCATTTCATACTACCTGTAGCAGCCACTCTTAATAAAAAGTATCAATACAGTTATACTAAAATATAGTAAAATATCATCAATGTTAACCTCATATATATATATATTCTTAAATATCTTAACTATGTTTTGCGTTCCTACTCTATACACGTCTAACTAGTAAATTTGCTAATTAATATAAATTTAAAGCGAAATAAATTATAATAAGCCTACTTAAAAATATTAAATGAAGGTCTTATTTGGAGAAATTATTTGACTATTTAAACCTTCATATAGAAAATTTAATCTATTACTAAGAAATACCTTAATTTTATGTTTTCTCTACACAACATTATTTTGTATTATAATGAATATAATATTAAAATAAATAATTTAAATAAGTCTGAATGACTGTCTTTACTGAAAGAACAAAATTGATTATGGAAGTGACGTTTTACTTAATGGCAAGTGCTTTTAGTTAAAATCATAATGGGGGCTTTGTTCTGAGATATTAGGTTTTGATATTGATGGCAGCACTGAGAAGGAGATATGTGATTTCTGCTAAATATGGTTAACCATCCTTTCTCTAGGTAAATATTTGTATAGTTCCTTAGAATTCATTCTTATTCTTCATTTAACATTAGCAATTTTAAAGGCTGGGTAGCCTTGGTGCTTGAAAAAACCATTGAAAGAATAATAAAGTTATATCTCTTTAATTTATATTTTTATTCTTCTATGACATATGTTGGTGCTATATATAGATGTTACAACATCTTCAGGTCTGAGTAAAACCAATGTAATTATAAAATAATATAAGGAGATATGGCAATAAAATTGTTAATTTAATAAAATTAAACATTATAAATGGAAATAGTCTAGAAGAAATAGAAGATATTGTACGAAATATTAAATAAATAACCACTTAAATTAGCAAGCTTATATTACCTTATTTATGATAAGGTGATCATTTAATATTTCATTTAATATCTTCTATTGTCTCTAGATTATTTCAATTTTTAATGTTTAACTTTATTAAACTTACAATCTTATTATCATTTCTCCATGCATTATTTTACAATTTCATTGGTTTTCCTCAGAGCTGAAGATGGTGTAACAACTATCATATATAACACCGAATCATGTCGTCAAAGAAGACTAACGGTAATATCAAATAAAGAGAAGGAAATAAAACTAAAGAATATATAATTTAAACATTTATTACTCCTTACCAAATCAAATATGAAAATTATTAAAAATAAAAAGAATAAATATTCATTACGTAAAGTAGATCCAAATAATTGTATCAAAGCCGTGAAATGAGTTCCATAATTGTTTTCTTTGCAGGTAATTAGCGTGTACTTTCTGAAACAAATTATTAGCACAAGTTAACCTATGCTAAAATGTTCGGATATACCTGGAATCAAACTCGGAACCCCTAATTGTGTAGGAAGATAGGCTACCGACGGAGCTTACGACTTGACATACTCGCTAGTTTGGCGCGGAAAAATAAAGTAGAACTTAGAGGAAGTGTACTCACGTTTTCTTAAAGTGGGGGTGGAAAAATTATCTAGGAAAAACCATCCATAATACAGCCACCAAGGGTTCAAATCCTGACCCTCCTGTCACCAGCAAACCAGACTTAACGACCTCTATATTTAGACCACTTGCCGCTCAGCGTTGGTATTCTCACCTGAAACAAATCACAATTTGTAAACATATAAGCCTCGTAATAATATGTTGCTATACAGTACAGTGTTTACTATAGATCATTATATAATAAATTTGATATCGTGACACATAATGGAAATATTAGTATAATAATATAATTATATGCTGATGTTTTAATCAATCAACAAATAATTCACTTCACCACATTATCATATATACTGTATATTTAATTTCAATGATTAATTATCACACAAAACAATATACTATAAATGTTCACATAACCTGTTGCAAACATAAGCTATACCTTGCTTTCCTTACGAATTGACATTTGGAGAACCTTTTAGAAAATACCAAATTACTTTTTTCTGTCAAAATTGATAGCATTTTAATATTATTGGTCATGTTATTTTATAGGTATTTAATTTTTTTTTTCATAAGTGACAGCTTCAGATCATATGACTTGACGTATAAATACGTTAAAGAAGACCTCATTTTTCCTAGCTCTTTGATATATTCATTCGTAAAAAAAAGTGGGGTTCACATGTACACGTGTTTTTTAGCTCTGCGAAACAAATGTATTTTATTTCGATCACTTTACGTACACTTTCTAATCATACAAATAAAGTAAAAATATGCCTCCCTAGCTAATTTAACAACCTCTCAGGCTATACGCATATATAACTCCTCTAATTGGATAGGGATGAGGAAATAAAGCAATTTAGAGGTAATATATCACCATTTGCGTGGAAGGAGAGTGGGAAACCATTTAGGAAAAAACACGCAAAGTACACTCGACCATGATAGAGCCCCAATCTCCCCGTCTTCAGCAGACATGTCTATCACGAGAGTGACGCCTTAAACCATTCGGCCACTGAAGCAGGTGACACCTTATAATACATTATAAGTTATAATATATCAAATATTATATTACTTTAAGGAAATATGAAAATTCTTGGAGCTAAAAGAGGACAGGGTGAATTGGCGGTCTAAGTTCACTGACAAAAGGAATATACCTGTTGTAAGACAACACATTATAATAATAGTAATAATAATGCATATGATCCCAGTAACAGGAAAGCTTGAATTCTAGTAGTAAGGTGAACATTACACTATCTTGGACATCCCCAAATGGTTCTAAACAGGTTTCCAAAAACATGTTCAGTCCAATGTTCGTAGTTAGAACCTTATCTGGGAGATAAAAAAAAAGATACCAGAACTATGTTCACGTATTTATACGTCAAGTAATGTGATCTTAAGAGGCCACGATAGTTTTAATATCCAAGCCAAAGGTCCCGAGATTGATTCCCATGTCCATTTATCAATTTACGAACATGATACTTGATACGGTTACATCCATAACCTAAAGAGAATTTCGATCTACCAAGCTTCGCTGGTACAGTGCAAATAATTGTATCAGCATTTGTTTTATTCCATGACACATGGGTGTGTCGAAACATTAACTTGAGAATTAACACTTTAATCGAAAAGTAAATATTCGCTACTAAATAAAATCAAACTACATGCTACAAAGTTGTCAATTTCGTCTTGTCTGGTTTTACAGTGACGCGAGGTTCGAAGCCTGGTCGTGAATACTAAGATTTTTTTTTCTTTCCTAAATATTTTCCCAATCTCCCACCACCGTAATTGTTATCAAATTCCCTTTATATTTGATCTCCCTCATTCTTACCCCACTAGTATAATCATACTGAAAACCTGAATATTTAGTAAGACATGTAGCAACTAGATTTAATTTTCAATAAAAATAAAACATTATCTATATTAACGTTTTAGTGAAAGCATAAGTTAATTAAGTAATAAAAATCAGCGTGTTTAGTAAAATGGATGTTTAAACATAGTCATGATCTAAACTGCATTTAAAAGAAACCCGTTGTTGAAGTCCACCATTCTAGTTCTAATGTATGGGTTCTAAAGAAGCAATAAGTACTTTAATTATTTGACTTTTACTTGGGGTACTTTATGTGCAGAGTGTTTCGACGAATCTTCAATAATTACATTTACGAAGACGGAGTTGACATATTTACCAAATGGTGACTTTAAAACTCGACTGTTCGTACGTTATTAGATTTATCGAGAAAAATATAGGCCCAAACCTTTTGAGCAGGGAGGGGGAATTCCGTGAAATATCATAACGTAATATGTACTCCTTATATTCTTTTTTTATATAAAATTTCGGTTATACAATGTGAAAGATTACGATGACAAATAAGTGGAGAAACAACGTTGCTTCCTATAAGCTGAAGATGTGCAGGAGAGAGAGAAAGGGAAGAGAAAATAATATTAAAGGGATGGAGCAAATCATATTTTTTAGAAACAGAAAGAAACAAAAATAAAATAGATCCCGTTCATAGAAATTTGTTCGTTTTCTAGCCTCCCTTTCTTCCCCAATCGTCGCCAGTGCATTTATTTTTACTAGCTTCCTCTTCCGGTCATTATTTATTGTCATTACTACGCTCTCCACCCGCATCGGTGGCCGCATGATCTAGTCGTAGTCATAGTCGTAGTCTAGTCATAGTCGTGATGGACTGGATTGCCTGAGAAGGGGAAATTTCAGTTAAAATCCCGGTCGGGTGAACTAAGTGATTTTATTTTCCTAAATAGTTTCCTACTTTCCCTACACACAAATGTAGCTACATTTAGTCTAAGTCTACACCTTCCTTCCCCTATTTCATTAATGTTATTAATGTAGACGTATATCCTGAACGGGTACTAAAAATCAATGAAAGTAAAGGTAAAATCCACGTTATTATTTGCTTTTAATAATTTATTTTTACTCGCATCGGTGGTAGACACGTAGCTAACACGTAATTATCGCAATATACTGGATTTACGATGACGGGTAGATCGGAGTTCTAATATTGGCCATGTATACCAAAGGTGTTTTTTCCTAACTTATTTTTCATTCGCCCTACATGCGAATGTGGGTGAACATTCTTTAAACTCTACCTTCATCCCTCCCCTTCCTCATTTTTGTAAATACGCATCCATCCCGAAGGGGTAGTTAACACACTAAAAAAAATTACTATGACTGAGAAAAATGATTTATTCGTTTTGATTTCAAAACGTTTAAAACGAGTTTTTTTAAAAAAAGGAGGAAGGTTTGGGGATGTTATACTGTCTTTTTTTTTTTAGAGCGTGATGGGTGTCTTTTCATGGCTTATAGTGAAAGTTATGTGCTCGCAATATTGTGGCGCATACATTTTCAAAACCCTCGAAATCTAACATTAGTTTCCTTTATTTTTGGTGAGAAGCCCTTCAGTGACAGTGTTATATTATTTAAGAAATTTATGGCATTTTTTATTTTAATTTTAATAAATTTAAACCTTATTTAGAAGAATGTTTGGTAGGCTATGACATGGTAAGCCAAGGGTTCATTACTGATTATCTCACCTAAATATTTATCTACCTATTTATTTTTCTAAGTTAATACAGCTGTATATATTTAAATATTTCCTCTTCTTATTTTTTTTGGATAGAAAATACTTATGATGAAATATACTAAATAAAAACTACTTGTCTTTGTCCACGTAATTTTATATAAAGGCAAGAAGCAAAAACATCAACATTATTTTTTATTATTACGTTTAACATCAAGTACTAACTAATTAATTTAATAGATGTAGTTGAGGAAGGAAGATGCGTCTGTCCTTCCTTAATCCTCATTGCACCTGGCCAAGATTCGAACCTCAATCTTCCAGTCACCAGAAATAGAAGAATATTGAGGGGCGGATGCCCTAGACCTATGTAAATGGTTCAAATAAGACTAATGTTTGTGTTATTATTACTATCACTACTATTTATATTAACAGTAGACCTCACTACAATAAAATAAATGGTAGGGTGCAATCGCGCAAACTTGATCGCTCTTTCTTCTTCTCCTACATCTTATTCCGTTCAGGTGGGTTCGATGTTTTTAATATATGACAAGTCACAATAATTTGACGTTTTGGTTTTAGTGGGCCTGTTTTAACAGCCGGATGCCCTTCCTGACTCTATCCCCAGACACTTGACCAGGGAAACAGTGAATTCTATGAGCGAACGCGAGAGAGCACAACAATTTTGCCAGAAAGGTACTTTCACATATTTTCCGGAGATTTTTTTTTTTTACATGCCACAATCTATATGGGATCTAAGGCTTTATACTTCCTTTTCGCTCAAGAAAATTCGTCGGCCTTGACTGGGTTTGAAATTAATTTAATAGATGTGGTTGAGGAAGGAAGATGCGTCTGTCCTTCCCTGATTCTCATTGCACCTGGCCAAAATTCGAACCTCAATCTTCCAGTCACCAGAAATAGAGGAATATTGAGGGGCGGATGCCCTAGATCTATGCAAATGGTTCAAATAAGACTAATGTTAGTGTTATTATTACTACCACTACTATTTATATTAACAGTAGACCTCACTACAATAAAATAAATGGTAGGGTGCAATCGCGCAAACTTAATCGCTTTTTCTTCTTCTCCTACATCTTATTCCGCTCAGGCAGGTTCAACGTTTTTAAAATATGACAAGTCACAATAATTTGACGTTTTTGTTTTAGTGGGCCTGTTTTTAACAGCCGGAAGCCCTTCCTGACTCTATCACCAGACACTTGACCAAGGAAACGGTGAATTCTATGAGCGAACGCGAGAGAGCACAACAATTTTGTCAGAAAGGTACTTTCACATATTTTCCGGAGATTTTATTTTACATGCCACAATCTATATGGGATCTAAGGCTTTACTTCCGCTTCGTTCAAGAAAATCCGTCGGCTTTGACTGGGTTTGAACCCACTAGCATCGGATCCTGAGGCGAACACTTTACCTCAAGGCCATCAAGGTCGACACAGACTTTCTTGTTAAATTATCTAAATTGTGTGTATAGCTCATACATAAGATAAGTAAAACAGAAATAATATACCTTGTTATAGAAACAAAAACGAAAAAAAATAATAATATTGAATTTCACCAAAGAACATAATGAAATGATAGGCTCTGTTACATAAGCATAATCATTTGTCCTGTGCATTTTCAACTCCCCAGTTACCAAAGTTTTATTTTATTTTAATATTTGCCTATAGCTTGGAAAATATTAATTCTAAAAATATTATTTCAAATAAAAGTGTTTTATTTTTAAAAGTCCTACAACTTTACAATGATATATTTCTTATCTCAAAGAGTTGAGGAGATGTCGAAATTGAAAATTTACGCCTATGTAAAGTACCCTCAACGTCATTATCATAGGAAAATGAGATGAGCCATTTTGTCTGTGATGTTAAATTGTGGCTGGATACGAATTTTAATCAAAATTTATGGAACCGATTCCAAGAAAATCTATTTTTTTCTAGTTTAAACATTGAGTAAACTACCCTTAATCATTGTGTTGTATAAATAGATAATTACAAAAATCCTGCTGGGAAACCTTATGGAACAATAGATACCAGTTTTTAGCCACATCGGTAAAATGGTTTCAGTTATAGTCTCAGTAACAAACAGAGGAAGCATTGCAAAAAAAAAAGAATACTTTCGGAATTAGGGGGTCACGAAACGTTGACATCCCTCAAAATCTTATATTTTTTTACGACCACAATACTTTATTTCTCCAAGGCTTTTCGAGAAAGTCAGAATTATGTCATGCTATTATCGTTAATAGTCTTATGATTTCTCTTTGAATTACAAGTTGATATTTTTCCTCGATGATAAAAGTTAGACCGAAAAAAAAATTAATATATTAAATTGTATATTATATTAATATAGATTAGGTGAATAGCCATTCTTCAGTCGGCTTAATATGTCACTCTAGCAATATGTCACAATTTTAAAATAAATGTGCTTTAGGTACCCAATCAAATCCTTATAGTTCTAAATTAAAATCCCATTATTTGAGCTATCTAATGAAAAACCTTTTAAGAAGCCATAATTTTTAAATGGATAGCCAAATTGAAAACTAAGTACATCTATCATTCGACCTAGGTTGAGAGAGTGTTCCTGCCAAATTTAATTAAAATTAGATAACGCATTTGAAAGTTATCACGGAACAAGGATCTAGACACACAGATGGACATACAGATGAAATAATAAATGGTCAAGTTGAATCAGGAGATCGCTACGCCCAGAATATTATTATTATTATTATTATTATTATTATTATTATTATTATTAAATAAGGAGTAGCTTGCCTGCACTTTATGAACCAGTTTTTATTTGAGCACACAACTCGTAAATTAACTTAATTCTATAACAGACACAAGACCTATTTAAAGTAATTAACACATCACTGCTTAAGCTAAAGTCCCAATTTATTAAAGTTTTCATTTTTCGGCCATGCTATGAACTGAGCCTTTGGCTCATCATAAGGATGTACAAATGTGTCGAAAATAATCTAGTAATTATTTTTGCAAATACATAGTTTCTACACTAAAAGTAACTGAATTAAATGTATAAATGTTAGGGGGTCTATTTACCGCATATTTAAACCAACAAAATGGGGATGAGAATATTATAACGTTAGAGGAAATGTACCCACGTTTGCGTGGAGAACTTATGGGTAGTCATTAAATAAAAACCACTATCAGTAAAACCCTAACATACTTTTCACCATCAAACCTAGCCAGATGAGGCTGACGCCCGCCCTAGCCCTCATGCCAAAGATACCGATGATTAGATATATATATAATGTATACTAAACATTACTCAAGGTATACCAACGGTTTGATGTATTAATAATACAAGACAAATTATTTATTTTAATGGCTAATACCCACTTCGGTGGCCACATGGTCTAAGGCTACTCTCGCAAGAGACTAGACTGCTGAAGACTGGGATTTCATGGTTCGATACCAGTCGGGTGTAATGAAGGTGGTTCTCCATAAATGGTCTCCCCCCTCTCTCCACGCAAATGAGGGTACACTTCCTGTAATTTCAACCTTCCTCATCCCAACCAATTTGCGCGATTAGTACATAAGCGTATAACCCGAATGGGTGGTAGGACGCGATGCTAAATGGGGGGAGGGAGGGGGAGTTAAGATTAATACTCCTCCAATGGGTACTTTATTTAGACTTTAAGCATATCACTCTTAAACCTATATTGATTCTGTTTAAAA
This sequence comes from Timema bartmani, assembly GCA_902151455.1. Classification (NCBI taxonomy): domain Eukaryota; kingdom Metazoa; phylum Arthropoda; class Insecta; order Phasmatodea; family Timematidae; genus Timema; species Timema bartmani. Next base: position 14,925 of record CABFWB010001798.1, read on the forward strand.
CTTTTTTAAGACGAGTTAACATTTTAATAAGAGATAAAAGGAGGAAATACATTTTGGCGAACAGAAGCCTTAAACATTTTAGCACCAGCCCGCATGTAGCTGGTAATAAAATGTTATATATGGTCAACTAAGGAGTCATTTGCATATTCGTTACGAATGTTAGTGAACGGTATTATTTTAGGTCCTCATTTATTGTAATTAATAATTTACGACGAACCGTTAGTCATTTTGACCTTATTAAGGAAAGAGAAACCCTTTTCATGACGTAATAAAAATGTACTATTTCCTTTACTATTATGACGTGTAAGGTAAATAAAATGCCCTCAACATTACGTGATAGTGTTCAGTGTTATTACCGGTCACAGTTAGACCTGAAAGTATTTTATTTTTATAAAAACAAATGTAAACAATCAGGTCTGTATCTATTTAAGATTCAACTCTTATGCAACCCACTTCGGTGGCCACATGGTCTAAAGCGCTACTCTTGCAGTAAACTAAACTGCCGATGACGGGTAGATCAGGGTTAGAATCTCATTAGGGTTTACTAATGGTGGTTTTCTCAAATAGTTTTACACTCTCCCTCCACGCAAATACAGGCATACTTCCTCTAAATATAACCTGGCTAATCCTTAAAACTATTAGCGTAATTAGTATATAAGAGTATAATCCGAACGGGTAGTAAGACATTGTGCTAAAAACACCTCTTGTACATTTTAAAATAAAGCGTATCAAGGATAAAGCGTTCCCACCGAAGCAACCGGATACAAAACGTGTTGGGAATTCTGGACAGAGATCTTTGTGGCTAATTGGTCTAAGCCGCAGGCATGTCCAACCGTTCCTCGGCTGAGGGCCGCATAAGTTTTTTAGGAATTGGCTGGGATACATGAAATGTATAGGACCTAGTGCCCAAATCGAGTAAAAACAAGTTTTTTTGGGGCACATATTACTATCTGTTCAGGTACTGACGTACAATTTTTTGATTATGTATACGGCCAGAACTAACAATCCCTTCAGGTTGGATCGGTTGGGCTGCAAACATCGACTATACTTACGGCAGAAAAATAACGATCAGTTCAAATTGATTGGAAAAGTGATCGACATATAAATTTTGATTATATATATATGTGTGTGTGTGATCAGAAATAGCAAGCATTCCAGGTTGAATGATGGATTGATTGACCGATGAATTCTCATTATATAGCCCTAAATAACAAGAATTTCGATAGAAAGAGGAATTGTTTGACCATCGAATTATGTATATAAAAGGTAAGGTCCAAAATAATGAGAAATTACTCACATTGTTATTAGCGCTGTTCAGATATCAAGCTCATATATTTCGTATTCTGAAAATTGAAAAATGACACCTTGACACGAGAATCGAACCAGGGGACCTTTGACTTAGTACGCCAATGCTCTAACCACTGAGCTATCGAGGATTCGTCCCGTGCCTAGGGTCACTCTTCACTCATATTTTAAGGCAGAGTCTATGATCGACGTGCGGAAATCGTCGGCTACAAATATGTGATTATATTAATATCACAAACCATCGGATAACGCAGCCATCTGCGACTCGGTAGTTGGCTTTAAAGCTTTAAATATAATCACATATTTGTAGCCGACGATTTCCGCTAGTCCATCATAGAGACTGCCTTAAAATATGAGTGAAGAGTGACCCTGGGCACGGGACGAATCCTGGATAGCTTAGTGATTAGAGTATTGGCGTACTAAGCCAGAAGTCCCGGGTTCGATTCCCGTGTCCAGGTGTCATTTTTCAATTTTCAGAATATGATATCTAAGATGGAGTAATTCCCACTAATAAGCATAATAATAGCTCTGGCTATTAATTCTTCATATATTTCGATTTGCTAGTGATGAAGAGGTCGAGTTTGGAATCCCGACCGGGTGTACTGAATGGTTCCCCACTCTTCCTTATTCACGCAATCGTGAGTACATTTCCTATAATTCTAAAAAATGGAGTAGTGTCTATAGGTTGGAAGGGTAGTGAGACGTGGAGAAAAAAAAAATCTTTAAAATGTAGCTCTCATTAAAAATAAATAATTCTTATACATCGACATGTACTCCTGTCCTTTTTAAGTTACAGTTTTGTGTTTGAGGAAAGTTTAAAAGTCAGGACTTTTAACTCTATGCCAAGTAGCGAGAGACGTTAATAGGATTGACTTTGTTATAACTTACAAAGTATCCCAGTGATCTAATTTACACCTCCCATCTAAAATAAAATTGAATGGAAAAATAAATTAAAGTAGGCACCATTAAAAAAAACGTGTTTGTGTTTTTTTCCATAAAAAAAATATAGTTCGTATTGAAGATAACTCAGAACAAAGCCCATTAAACGTGTTTACTTAGAACATCAATAAAACATGTATATGACTCGCATCGGTGGACACGAGGACCAAGACACCAGTCTTATCTGGTTTTGTTTACCACTGACGTACAGGTCAGAGTTCCAATTTCAGCAGATGTATCTTACTAGATAGTTTATTACGCTACCGCCACCGTAAATGCGGGTAAATTTCCTCTATATTCTTATTTTAATATTTATTAATCATTAATGGCAACATGCGTACATCCCAAACGGAAAGTAAGACGTACTGAGTTGTTGAATATCTGTCATACCCGCCTCGGTGGCGTAGTTGGCTAACGCACCAGTCGTGTTGAGTCAGACCACCAAGGATGGGGAGATCGAGGTTCGAATCTCGGTTGGGTGAACTGGGGGGGGGGGGTTCCTAAATGGTTTTCCACTCTCCCTCCACGCAAATGCGGGTTCACTTCCTCTAAATTCAACCTTCCCAATTCCTAATCCATTAGTGTAATTAGTACTTAAGCGTATAACCCGAACGGGTAGTAAGACGCGGTGCTAAATAATAATAATAAAATATATGTCATGAGCAAAGCGGCAATAGATGACCAACTTTTTAAATCAAGATAAAAAGTTGTCATGAAATTCCAGGACACCCTCGACAGATATCCAACAAAGAGGTCACCACGTGAATTTTATTTATTAAACTCTATGTTTGTACTGAAGCAATATTTGATTTATTTTGACCTAAAAAAGTTTTAATATTAAACCTGCAAAAACACTTACCTTTTCTCGCGTCCCCTACATCCCCAACCTTAACATCTAAACTCTTGCATTCTGCTATATATAACATTTATTTACAAATATCCGCTTCATAAGTAATAGCTACCACCTCCCAACCCATCCCTTGCCAGCTTAGTCGGAGTCTTTTATCAGGAATGTGTATTTTCCTGTAGTCATTCATCAAGAATGTGTATTTTCCTGTAGTCTTTCTTCAGGAACGTGTATTTTCCTGTAGTCATTAATCAAGAATGTGTATTTTCCTGTAGTCTTTCATCAGGAACGTGTATTTTCACTGTAGTCATTAATCAAGAATGTGTATTTTCCTGTAGTCTTTAATCATGAACGTGTATTTTCCTGTAGCCTTTCACCAGGAACATGTATTTTCCTGTAGTCTTTAACCAGAAACGTGTATTTTCCCGTAGTCTTTCATCAGAAACGTGTATTTTCTCGTAGTCTTTCACCAGGAACGTGTATTTTCCTGTAGTCTTTCACCGGGAACGTGTATTTTCCTGTAGTCTTTCACCAGGAACGTGTATTTACCTGTATTCTTTCACCAGGAACGTGTATTCTCCTGTATTCTTTCATCAAGAACGTGTATTTTCCTGTAGTCTTTCATCAGGAACGTGTATTTTCCTGTAGTCTTTCACCAGGAACGTGTATTTTCCTTTAGTCTTTCACCAGAAATGTGTATTTTCCAATTATACAGGCAAAGAGTATACTCTATAAAAAAAAAGTAACCACAACCAGGGGATCATGAATAGAATTTATGTCCAAATGAGCACTGAGAATTTCCTGTAACCAACTCAAAAAAAGATATGATTTCATCAAAATCCGAGACCTGCTAATAATATAATAAAATGGTATCAGTGTTGAACGCAAATAATAAGATTGTATTTTATAAAAGGTGCCCCAAATACCCATTCATAATAAAACCAAGGTATGCAATGCATACATACAACCACACAACATAGTGAATCAGTATATTTGCAAACAGATCATTTTTAAAAATTTAAATATTCACCACTGGAATAGATGTACGTAAATAAAAATACAGCATTTGTTTTATTTTTTCTTGTTTTACATGCTATAACTTTTTTATTCCCCCTCTCCTTACAGCTTTTAAAGTGGCATTATAACGTGCAGTCATTTACATGTGGTATGGCTACAATATTTACTTCGCATTTTCCTTTCAGTTTTTGCTTCGCGTTTTATGTATTTTGATGTTGAGTGTTTGTATGTGTGTTTTTATTTCACTCATTTGATTTGCATCGTTTGATCCATTCAAATTCTATTTTGAAAATACTTTTTAAAAATTACCATTTTATATCTTAAGACAGCACAAACTAGCAAAATAGTTTATTGGATTAAGTTTTTGTTCTCATATAAGACAGTTTGAAACCAATGTATACTTTGTGGGAGGGATGTTTGAATATCAAAATATTTTGCTTCAAAAGTTAAATAAATTTTGATTTAAATATGCATGGCACATTGTGTTAATCCAGTGTCGGAAACTTAAAATTGTGATTGCAAAAAATCATATCATTTCAATATATTAATATTACTATATTATTAAAGTAAACGAAAATGAAATCATAAATAGCGCATCGGTGGACATGGTCACATGGTGGTCTAAAGGTAAAGTTAGTTTAGTATGGCTTTCCACCGACGGGAAGTTGGGGCTCAAATCCCGGCCGGGGGGTTACTGAAAGATTAAAAAAAGTTTACCACTTTACCTCCATAAAAATGTAGGTAGATTTTCTTTAAGGTCTACTGTCTTCATACCTATCCCATGAGTGTAATTAGTATATATTATGCCTACAGCCCAAACAAGCAGTATGATGTGGGGACATTATATATGCATCCTCTGAGCTTACGTTCCATGCTTTTTGTCTTACTCCGTTGAATACACCTGTGGAGTTACGTATTTGATCACATCTATTTACGGTACACTCTTTTGAAACCTCAACATTAGGCACAAGAGTAGCGTTAACAATGGACTTTAAATGTCCCCAGAGATTTAAAAAAAAAGGGTTCAGATCTGGTGACAGAGAAATCCATTCAATCGATCCCCACGACCAATGGATCTTTGAGGAAAACCTTTAATAACTCCAAAATTTTGCGTTTCTAGACCCAGGTTTATGTGAACTTTTCTTGGTGTTTGGTCCATGAGAATATGCCCCTATAATATTTTACACTAATTATAATACACCTTATGTGTATATATATATATATATATAACACATTAAATTCATTTGTATGGAACGAAGTAACAAGCGGTTCCAGCTTAATGAAGGGTTGGTTGACCTTCCAATTTTGATAATAAATTTTGCCTGAAATAACATACAATTCTTGAAACTCCATTTATCTATGACGAAATGGATCAAACTTAGGTAATTTAAGTTAATTTGTTAGTTCTATTGTATTTTACTTTCTTTTTTTTTAGTGTGCCACTTCTTAATATCCATCCTGGCTACCTTAAAGTCCGCATGACTGGGATGAGGAGGGTGGAATTTAAGAGGAAATGTTCTCACCTTAGAGGACTGGGATTATAGCCCAAACATCCCCAACACCAGAAAACTATATAAACGAGACAGACGCCTCTGCCCACGTATCCGATGGTGCAGGTTTCTACACGAAAAAAAAAAGGGGGGGGTTTAATTCTTTAACGTCCGAATGTTGCCTTTCCCTTCATAATTGATTCATTTACCGCCATTGGAAACGGATTACAGTCCATGGAACGATTTGGAAACATGTGGGTTCTAGCCAGGCTAAAAAACTAAATAGAAAACACATTATACAGTTCTAGCTACAAACATTTTCGAGTTTACATTGTACTCGCTTTTTTTTTGGTCTGTCAGTGACGGTCCGCTGTGATTACAACATGTCTAGATCTACAGGTTGAATAAAATACAAACTTATTTACTCTCTAACTAACAAAATTGTCAATCCAGATTTCGACGTATCTACAAATATGTTGGGAGAAATAATTGTATTAAAATTGGTGTTAAAAATAAAACAATAACTTACAAAAATAAATATCACGCTACAATCTTACGTACTTTCTCATATTAAGCTATAAATACGCACTTGGAAACATTGTTGGCCAACTGTTTCCCAACTGTTCCACAACTTTTGGCTAACACGGGAAACAGATCGTTGGCAAACATTAAAGAAACTTTGTTTCATGTCCAGACTACAATGATGAAACATTTGTTTTCCGTACAAAGTTCAGTTGAGTGAACGATGTCTGTTGAGGATGCTGCTGCTATGGTTTGTTCTTTGTATGAAGTTATGAGCTGTTTACACTAAATGAAAACTTTCCACTTATTTCATTTAAAAATCACGTTTTCTTACGCCATTTTTATAGTCCTCAGATGTCAAATCCTACAACAGTGTATTTGTATGAAATATTTCAAAAAGTTTAAGAGTTTTTTCGGCTGACCACGACATGAAAAAAGGAGATATCAGTAACTGATGTACTTGGTGTGAATATCTGAGTCAGACTGGCCCACGTTTCTTGCTGTCAGAAATGTTGGCCAACACGTCCAGACTAGCAGACATTATTTCTTGTAACCCATTTGAAATGGATCGCGGGAGACGTGTTTTCCCCGCTGGGAAACACAAGGGAAACAGGGGAAAATGTTGCCCAACTGTTTCCGAAACAAGGGCAACATGTTGGCATAAAATGTTTCTGGGGAAATGTTTCCTAGTGCGTACTAAGCTAAATTGTAATAAAACTCCCAAAAATTGTACATGCTTTCTCATATCACTATAATATATTGTGACAAAATTTCCAAAAATTGTATATACTTTTTTCATATTAACTATAATATATTATGACCAAATTTCCAGAAATCTGTCACTATTAAACTATCCTCAATTAGATTTGGGGGCGGGGGGGGGGAGAAATTTAACATAAATATTTATAGAGTTAACATCTAGCCGTCATAACAACTAACAACACATCGTGTTTTACACAACGTCATTATATTTTTATATAAATGTTCAACTTTTGCATTTTTTGTTTCTTAACCAAAACTATAGTTAAATTATACATTTTAATGCTTGTTAATTTCACTCAATACATCTACCACTTTATTAACTGTTTAATTTATAAATTAATTTTGATCTAGTTTTCTAGATCAACTTATCTATGTGTTAACTTTCATCATAACCACTCCTTACTTTCAACAATTTTTTAGAATGTTTTCTAAAATGTTCTACTTATATATCAAGAAAACATTCCCAATAAACCCAATTTGAACAAAAATGTTTGAGCCACTATCCAAAAATGAAGAATTTTCAAAAAACCATTTTTTTTCTTACGACCCGTTCGGTTTATTAGTACGTCTTAATTGACTAATTACGACAAAGGTTTCAGGGATGAGAAAGGTTAGCTATATATTGATGAAGTGCACCCACATTTGCGTGGAGGGAAAATGGAAAACCATCCTGGAAAAACCCGCCTCAATACACCCGACTGAGATTCAAGACTCGATCGTTCAGTCATCAGCCGAATATTTCCACACGTCCACCACAGGCTCTGCCTTAAAATATGAGTGAAGAATTACCCTGGGCACGGGACAGTAATTCCTGGATAGCTCAGTGGTTAGAGCATTGGCGTACTAAGCCAAAGATCCTGGGTTCAATTCCCGTATCCAGGTGTCATTTTTCAAATTAAAGAACATAGTTTAGATTTAATAAAGTATGAATATTACAACTTCATTTATATGCGAGAAGTAATCAGAATAGTTATATTACTGTGAATGAGAGCGTAGTTCGAGAACCATCATAACTCGCACATATTTTCAGAGAAGCGAACTTTAATCATGGTACTGTAACGTATTACATAGAACCACTCTCTAGTTCGTCATGTTCCCGACAGGAGCCGCCGCTGGCGAGCGTATCGGAAGAGTGTATTCCCCCTCCCCCTCTCTTCAATCCCTCCATCGAACTGTTCTGGACATGAATATATGAATATAGAGGGAACTAATATATTTTCTTCTGGGAGGTCTATGGGTACAATAAAAGTGCCACCAAGTTAGCACTGAAATCGGGAAATATGCCAAAAATCTCTCTCTTTTTCTTAACCCTCTTTGTCCTTTATACATTGACCCTCTTCTTTTATTTTTGCGGGGTGAGGGCGGGAGGTACATTCGCTGCCACCTACATGCAAACGAAAATCCCGGGCTGTCATGGCTACTGTTATTCGCTCGTGAGAATCTAGCGACATGCCGTTCTCAACTTTATATTATTATTTGGCCCTCAGGTTGACATTCTTCTTTCCACGAGTTAATACATCTATGGAAAAACTGTATCCTACCTAGACATTTTTGAGTTTAGATTTTTAGTAACCAGTCCANTTCAAATCCGTGTTCTTTTTATTTTTGTTTACTGTTAATGCTGTTGTTTAGATCTTTAATTTATTTAGACCACTCGGGGAGAGACGTATTCTGATTGTGAAAATATTCTAGCGTGAGGTTTTGATAAATGTCGACATTTTATGAACGCCTAAAATAGAAAAAATTGTTTTCGCGTTGCCGTTTGTTTGTTTGTTTGTGTGTTTAAATATCGGTCCAGAGCCTAAACCATTTTACCAATTGGGCTGAAACTTGATAGCCGGAGTTTCCATAAGGTTCCCTCGATTAGTTTTTGGAAGTTAATATTCAATCCTAAAATTAAGGGTGTTTTGCTGAAACAAAAATAGAAATCGATTTCCTCCAAATCCACTCAAACAATTTTGATTAAAGTTTCCTCTAAATCCACTCAAACAATTTTGATTAAAGTTTGTATCAAGGCTTTGTTTTCATCACAAACAAAATGGCAATTCTTGATTTCCCATGAAAATGACTTTCAGGATACTTTACATTATCTGAAAATTCCAACTTTTGACTATTTTTCCCCGACTATTTGTGATACGAAATAATTTATTTTTTGCACTACAATTCAAAATTAAAATCTTTTGTTTGAAATATATTTTTATAAAAAAAATAGTTTATGAGCTAAAAGCAAATATATATATTTTATGAAGCCTTTTAACAATTTGAAATTGATTGTTATAGTCTTTGGTGGACAGTGATGTTCCTCTTTTCTCAATGTTTCTGTAACAGTGTTTATTATTTAACTTATGCTCTTTGGTGGAGTGTTTCTACAACAATGTGTATTATTTAGTTTTAATTATCTTACGAGATTTATGTAAATGTCTCTATATCAAGATAAAATAGAGAGAAAGACTGTGCGGTGCACCGTACCATTTATTTATGATCTATATTGAGCAATTTTTTTTTAAGATAAATAAATGTATAAATCAACTTTCTTGCTGGTCTAATTAAGGAATTTGTAGTAAATCTCAGAATAGGTTGAGACGTTTCGAGATTTTCATACAATTCAACACCAAGATTTTTTTTAGATACCTTCATCACATGACATTGATAACCCTCTAATAAAAGCGTTCATACAATCACTAAATAACATAAATACATACCGATTCTATTTATCTTTTGATAAATCGTTTACTCGTTATATTTGTGCTAAGCCATTTAAACACTACTTTCTAATCCTCCAATTATAAATTAATAAACCGCTTATTTAAAAATATTTGTGCTTCAGAAGCTAAAAATTAAATTATAATCTATCGTTTAAAAATATTTCTATTAATAATACATTTATAATAGTGGCTTGCTAACTTAATTTAAAATGACAAATTTGTTTCTCTAAAATAAATGTCCTTTTATTATGAATAAAGAAACAAGTAAATAAGAAGGGTTACTATTCCAAAAAAGTACGAAGATAGTTTTCTAAATAATATAATAAATAATCCGTTTTGATAATGTTATGTAATTTATTGTTTATTATGAGTACAATATCATTAAAATAGTATTAAATAGGAGTAATATACTAGTATTCCAAATGTTCTTTTTGATACGCGTATTATAAATAGTACTTGCATTTGATTTTTGCTTAAATTGGATAAACACATTTATATTAATTTGATCTTGGTTTAAACTATGTTTGAAAAATTAACATAATTATTAAATATAATCCTATATATGATATATGTATAATATTTTATTTAAATTAGATGTATAGTTTTAGTAAATAACTTACGAATATGAAAAAGTTGGTATACTATATGTTTTGAACAAATATTTTTCTCTCAATTTTTTTTTCTTTTCGTTCCTTCAAGTAATAAAACCACTATGGGCACTTTTGGAAGTTATCTGTGACCTCGTTGTCTCTATCACCATCACTTTCCGCGTCTTTGGCCTAGGGAGCACCGTTGCTCCATTTGACAATCTTCCACGGCGGTTTACTCGACGACGAGGCATTGGACGTTGTTTTATTCCTTTTCGGAATTCTCGACTTATGTCAACGCGCGCGTGCGCGCATACATAAAAGTTTATGAAAACCATTACGTGGAAAATTCCGAACACAAGCTTCTTTTTTTTAGCACCGCGTCTTACTACCCGTTTGGGCTATACGCTTATATACTAATTATACTAACGGTTTTGGGATTAGGGAGGTTATATTCATAGAAAGTGTACCTGCATTTGCGTGGAAGGAAAGTGGAAAACATATTAGGAAAAGATCTCAGCACATGCAACCGAGATTCGACCCTTGATCTCACCGTCATCGGCGGTCTAATCTACTTCAAGAGTAGCGCGTTAGACCACGCGGCCACTGAAACGGTTGGCAAGAACTGTTGTATTCGTCTAAACACAAGACTACCATCTTTATCATAGTGAGACAGTCTTAAAAAAAATTTTTACTTAATAATTGTTGCGAAATCTGCTTGAAAGTAGGCGGTGAAATATTTATTTTTAAACAGCAAACATAAAGATTGTTTATCCGTGCTCTGTGTCTAACTAGTCCTCTGGGCCAATGTGTGGATGAGGAAGGTATAAACTACGCGCACCAGTATGGCACGTAGTTTTAGTAGTAGGCCTATGTAGTCTTGCTTGCCACTGGTGGGGAGTTTGGGGCTCGTATACCTACCCAATGTACTGGTGTGTCCCCCCCATCACCCCCGCACCACCCATTATCTCTGCACGAAAACTAGAAAACACTTCTTCTCTAAATTCTACCTTTCGTATCCATACTCCATTTATGTAAATATGTGAGATAGCCCTAACGGGTACAGTCAAATTTAATAGGCTTGGTCTTTTTGAAAAATACAAATATATGTTTGCACCCAAAATTGATTAATTGTGTTACTTTATTAGTGCTATTTTATTTGTATTGATAATATCTAACAAACGTGATAACTAAATATCACATGATTTAACGTATGAATGAATATATGAAAGCATATTCGGTAGATACGATTCGTCCAAAGAAAATTTGACTATATTTGTGGGTGACGTAAAATACCCCGAATAGAGTAAATAAAAGGGAAGGGTAATACTGGACATTAATTAAAATTATATATAATATATGCATATATAATTATATATAATATATCTGCATATAATATATATATATGCATAAATGTAGCATACATATATATGTATGCATAAGTGTTTTATATATATATATATATATATATATGTATAATTATGAATGCATATATTACTCGGTGAAACCCGTGCTTATCTTGTAAGTAAATACCACCCCAGTGTGACTTGTTGCTGCAACAGACGCCGCTTACCTCAAACCAAAGCCGTCTGTTTGTCTGCTTTGACTAGACCAGATATATGTTGATACAGTGGCTTTAAGGGCTCCTCGAGCCTCGAGATAAATCCTACCACCCAGGGGGCTTTACTCGAGACAAGGGGAACAGGCTTCTGCGGTTTCTCGAAGGAGGAAAGGGTGGGAGGGTAGTCATAAGATTGATTCGTTCTGTCACCAAACCCATTCACGGGTTTTTACTCTTCCTACCAAGATTTCAGCGTCGAATGACCTCCCTCAAACAGATTACCCTCTCCATCCCTTTCCCTTATTTCAAAGGAGAGGTCAGACTTGCGAGGAGTGAGAAATGTTCGTCTTGAGCTGATACAGGAATTTAATATTTCTGACAACTTTCTGTAAGTTTCGGGCTTTATTGGTGGTTTTATCCTCGGCCTATTGGATGGGTTGGGTAGCGGCGCGTTTAGTCTAGTTAGTTATGGGAGTTAGGTCCGATTCCTGGTACGATCGAAATATATATGGTTGGTCAAAAAGAGGCTTCACCCCTTCCGATGAATTGACGGCCGAAAGAATGGGTGCTGTCTCTGTTTCAGGGTTAAATTACTCTGTAAGTTTTGTGCTGATAAATTAGGTCGGTTCAAAAAATGTAGGACTCTTTTCCTTACTCCCCCTAAAAAAAAGTTTACTTTATTTTCATATGTTAGCGATTTTTTTTAAGCACTTCACCAACTACCCGTTTGGTTTGTACGTTTAGGATGAACTAATGATGCAAATGGCTTTAACTAGGATTAGAAAGGTTATATTTCTCAAGAAGTGTACCCAAATTTGAGTGGAGGAAGAGTGGAATACTATTTTTGAAAAAATACCCTCAGTACATCCGACCGAGATTCAAACCTCGATCTCTCCGTCATCAGCAGTTTAGTCTAACACGAGAGTAGCACGTTAGACCATGCGGCCACGGAAGTGGGTGTTAGTGCTATTGATAGCTTATAAGCACTTAATATGTTTTAGAATAAAAAGTGTCTAAAACACTACCCTAGCATTCTTATGGAAAGGGGATTAAAACACATGGTGTAAACAATATATTGTGTAGCAGCAGGTGAGAATCAAGATAAGGTATTTCAGACAAGGGCGTAGAAATATTATTATTTTAGGGAAATTTCGCTAAACAATTTTACTGAACCTTTAGCCAATACAATTTTGTATGCGTATATATGGACCCCCTCCTCCACCAAGGGGTGGGGGCATTGTAGCATGCCATTTATATAATATGACATCTACAATTAAAATTCCATAAAGACAATTAAAACAAGATAACAAGTACTAATCTATTCCAATAAGAAGAGACAGGTGGTGACTCACTNATTTTCTCTGCTCGCCACACCTTCTGACAGCGCTAGTGAGAAAGTGGAGTTATTTCGCCACTCTTCCCCCCATTCTCTCCTTAGATCACCATGCCCTGTCCATGTTCTGTTGCTATATAACGGATTCCTTGTGATTCACATTTTTGTATTCCATTGTAATTTATTCACCGGAGGAAGAACTACTCCATAAAAGTTCAGCACCAAAAACTACTGGTGGCCACGATGTATAAGGCGTCGGTCTCACCACCGCTTCGCAGAGGAAGCCTTTTCTGAGAATATGAGTATCATGTCAGAATGTCCCTCAGACATAGTTTCATGTATTAGAATATTTTGATTTATTTTCAATGTCAATTAGACATTGAGTATCATGTCAGAATATCTTATGTTGCTTTTTATGTCCATCAGACATAGTTTTATCTATTAGAATGTCTTGCTTTATTTTCTATGTCCTCCGGACATAGTTTCTTTCGTCAGATTGTCTGACGATTATTTCCCGATGCCCATAAGGCATAGTTTAAATACGAGGGCTCTATGCTCTACATATGTATATGACCAGGTGATTGAGTATACTGAGTCCATGAATTAGATTTCCTTTTCTAAGTCCTTAAGACATCGTTATATTTTTATGACACCTTAAACGGTATGATCTAATTTAGAATCTCTTTATGGCTACAATCAGATCATCTAACACTTTCTTCTTGGACCTAGTTAGGTCATTGACTGGTTGCAGTCACGATTACACCCTTGTTTGTGTAGCTATTTACGGTGCGCAACCTGTGGGAGCACCACTAGATTGAAGTAGTGGCCCACGAGGATAGTGCTTTCTTTTGGCCCCTTCAGGCGCCATATTTATCTTAGTGTTCAAAAATAGTTTGTATTAGCTATTTTATGCCCTAGTAATGGGTAAATGTATACATTTACCATTGATTGCTCTGGCCGTACTCATTAGGAAATGACCGGCCATAGTAAATTACTGTGTGGATACCTGATTGTTAGCCATCTATTATTTGTAAAATGGAAGCTCCTCCTATAGGATATTATTCTTTGGTTTTTCGTGACTCTCCATGAGGGTTAATACAAGCTATTTAGCTTAAATAATATTCTTCTTAGTAACTCTAAAAATATAGGATTTGATGGTATGTTTCTATTTTCAATTGTTTCACTATTTTTCATGATTAGACCTCTCAGGTATCAGTCTGGTATTAGCCTGGCTAGATTGTCTTTGTGTATATTGCCTAAAACTTAATTCCCCTTTTTACTGATGCCGAGTTGTGGCAGACGCTTCATCGTTCGAGTTAAGAGAGAGTATCCCTATTTCTAGAGTTATTAAACTGAACGAAATGTTCTATATAACTTCCGTCCAACCTAATGTTTTCTAACTTGATAACGGAATATAGTTATTCTTAATTAAATTAATTAAAATCTTGTTACTCATGTGTAATTCTATATCTTTTTATTTGCTTTTTAATAAACTTATTTGTTAAACTTATATACATTTTTGTGATGCATTTTCCTTCCCTATCCTTCATCATGTATAACTTATTTAAATATGTCCTAGCAATCGTTTCTTTTTCTACGTGAAAGGAGAAGCAACGATTCACCATCAAATATAACAACCCCCCGATATTCCACTTTTCAAAGCCCTTGCCCACAGATCGAACAGGTGGGATAACCGTACACATTAATTTGATGTTTATTTTGATTTAAGTCAAAACAAAAGGTTATACTTTATTTTTAGAAAGATAATTAATAAGGCTTACATCCTAAAATTATTAAATAATATTATTATAAATGTAAATAGAGTCCAATTTTCATACGTCAAGTCATGTGAGCTTTAGAGGTCACTAATGAGAGAAATTATCAATAACTATAAAATAATAAAATAAAATGTTGTCAATGTTGACTACAAAATAGTTTGTATTTTTTTAAACTGTCCTTCCTATGGAAATTGTACTGTATATATCTCTATAAACTATATACAGGGTGTATCTATGTATGTGTGAAGTAAATGGGGTGTGGCTAGCAGACCTCAAAACCATATAAAAAGTCCTTATGACCATATATGGCCTATTTGATGATTCCTGAGACAAGGCCTTATAAGTTTCTGCTGGATATGTTAATAAAACTACTTGATATACCCCTGTTAGTGTAGCTGCAGCCCTGCCTGTGTACTAGCAGTGATACGTTACTTACAAGAGGCTCATTAGACAAGAGGGCTATTTACAATTCCAGAAGAATATTGGAAGGCCTTTATCTCGGGAACCATAGGACATATATGTTCATAAGGACTTTATGTGTTGTTTTGAGGTCTACTATCTACACCAATATTACTTCCATATCAATCTATACACCCTGTATATAAATATTTATATGGGCATTCAAATATAATTTATAAATATAATTTAATAGTGACTAAGCGTGTCCTAAAAAGACGGGAACGCAAACAAATCTAAAAGCTCATCTAGTTTGTTTTTCTGGTGGTGGAAATCTTTGGTTCTAAACCTAGATGGGTGTATTGAGGAAAGATTTTTCTAAATAGTAAATAATTCTCTTTCAGTGCAAATTTGGATTTTTTTAATCCTTATAGTTCATCCCTACATCATTATTATAGTTAAATTCAAATATCCCCGACAGGTAGTAAGACATGTTGCATTGTTTTAAATGTTCTCTGTACATAAACAGAAACTTTTACATTATAAAATACTTTATATTTAGTACCACGTCTTACTACCTGTTCAGGTTATACGCTTATGTACCAATTACACTGATGAGTTGGGAATGAGTAAGATTGAATTTAGATTAAGTGTACCCTCATTTATTTGGAGGAAATTGGAAAACCATTTTGGATAAACTACTCTTAGTACACCCGACCTGGATTCAAAATCCAATCTCCCTTTCATCGGCAGTCTAATAATTTAACACGATAGTGACGCCTTAGACTATGCAGCTACTGAAGCAGGTCATGATATAATTCTAAATCCATTTACAGAAACTTATTATAAAAAAATTCTTTCCTCACTTTTTTTCTATCTCGTTTGATTAAGTATACTATGTTTTTTCAAAAAGGTCCTTCAGACCAAAATACCAACGTTTTTTTCCCCGTTAAACACTTATAACATTTTAACACATTATAGGTATTATTTTTATTTTTTTTATGTATCAAGAGTAACAGCTGTATATCACGTGAATTAACATCTGAATACATAAAAGATTATCTAGTTGTTTTTTTGCCCGTTAATGTTTTTCCTATAAAAAATTGAACTGTCACATTATTATTAGTGTTTTCAATCATTTAAAGTATTTTGCATTCTAAGAATGAAACCATTTTAAGTTTGAAAATGTAGGTTGTTTATGAGGAAATTTTTGTTTACAAGACAAAAGTTTTATTTTTTTATCTGCATCGTTATATCTCTCACATGTATGAATGAATAACAAATGGTGAAAAACTATATTTATGTGGGAAATAAATGTTTATCATCCGAATGTTTACACACAAAGTCAGTTTTTATGGAGTTTTTTTTTTTTAACTATTCTACTTCCCTCTTCAGAGAACTATTCTAAAATCCAAACGCTTAGATCACAGGAAGTCACTGGAGTAAAGAGTCAAGTTTTCACGATAAAATATTTCCTCTTAAAGTTGGGACTTGTTTACACACCTACCCTTTGCTTCACCTCCTCTTAAATTCTAACTCTCACTCTGTTTTTCACATACACACATACATACACACATACACACACACATACACACACATATACACACACACATACACACACACACACACATACACACACATACTCACAGAGGAGTTTCTCTTCCAACTTTAATGCACTTAAAGGCTGGTAGGTATAGACATGTGTGTGACATGGTGCGAATAGCTTTCATTGGGGAGGGAGAATAGTAGCGCTAAGGGATGGAAGGGGATAGAATAGTGAGAAGGGGGAAGGGGTGGAGAGAAATCTTGTTACCACGCCGACCTGCCTCGAAAGTTAGAAATTGTTCGGTCATCCATCACATTTGTGACGCGAGCTCCATGATTCGATTTGTCGCATGTCTGTGTTCGTGTGTGGATTTATTATTTTTATACTCTGCACGTCTAAACATGATTAAATATTTTTTTTAACCGTCATATTTTACCTTAACTTATAATGCTTCTAGTCAAAGCTCATGGCTCATACTGTCTTGTTGTTTTTTTCACCGCATCTTACTACCCGTTCGTGTCACACGCTTATGTATTAATGACGCTAATGTGTTAAGAGATAAGGAAGGTAGAGGCTATATGAAATGTTCCCATCATTTGTATTTATGTAGAGTGGGAAAACATTTGGTAAAAACAACTCTAGTTACACCCGATCGAAATTCTAGTTGTTATTTCCTCGTGAATGTCAAATACAAGGATACAAGGTCAAATACAAGGTTGCTTAAGGAGTTTAAGGTGAGGATGTGGAAAACACGAGAAAATTCCAGTGTGTTTTCAGTTTTACAGTAAAACTTTTTTGCCAAAATAAATAAAAGATTGTTTCACTAGAAACATAAGAGTTTAACTTTCATCATCTAGTGATATCAACATTTGTTGAATATATGTCAAGAGCATAGCGGCGTTAGATGAGAAACTTTTTGAATGAAGAGAAAAGGTTGTCATTAAATTACAGGACAACCTTGAAAGATATTCAACAAATGGTGTGGTCACCTGGCGAAGAAAATGGAATTTTATGTTTTTACTGGAGCGTTATTTGATTTGTTTGGATCCAAAAAAAAAATTGTGTTTGAATAAAAACTGCTGAAACCCTAGACCACTCTCCCGTTTCCAACATTCCCACCTTCAATGCTTCGAGTTAAGATGCAAACTACTTCACAAAATAGCTCCGAATTCACAAAGTAGGAAACGTCTAGCATTTTATTCCTTATATTATCTTCATTCATTAAATTACCATATATTAAATTATAGTAAAGAAAATTTGATAATAATATTGTTTATTATTATTTATGCCTTTTCTAAGCACTTTTGCCTATCCAATTTTTCTTATTTTATTTTAAATATCAAACTAACGGATTTCTTGCCATTTACTTGACACGTAATATTTTTTTTCTCTCATCAGAGCACTCTGATTATCTCGAGATTTCTAAAGAAATGAGTTGAGAAATTGGAACCCATATAATCAGCTAACACGACCCGGCATATGGGAAAATGTCTACCGAATCAGCGTGAGTCTCGAGTTCCGCGTGTTTGCTCCCAAGGAAAACTCAATATACTTTCGAGAACACTTTGAAATTAAAATTGAAATTGATTGCTACGCCCTTTGGTGGACAGAGATATCTCTCTTTATCAATTTTTCTGTAACATTGTAAATATCTCATTTGTGCTCTTTTATGGAGTGTTTCTGCAGTAAAGCATTATTTCGTTTCGCAAATCTTACGTGATTTTAGTACATATTTCTATTTTAAAACAAGAGAAAGCTTGGGTGGTGAAGTATACTATTTAGTTATTACTGACCCGCCTCGGTGGCGTAGTTGGCTAACGCGCCAGTCTTGTTGAGCTAGACCACCGAGGACGGGGAGATCGAGGTTCGAATATAGGTCGGGTGAACTGGTTTTTTCTTAAATGGTTTTCCACTCTCCCTCCACGCAAATGCGGGTTCACTTCCTATAAATTCAACCTTACCAATTCCTAATCCATTAGTGTAATTAGTACTTAAGCGTATAACCCGAACGGGTAGTAAGACGTGGTGCTAAATAAATAAATAAAGTTATTATTGTATCACTCTGAAAAACACTTCAAATTCAATTATTTTAACGAGTATTTTACCATGTTTATTTGTCAATTAAATTATTCTCAACTTAATTCTGGAATTATATTAATTTCTTATCCGATATTATAAAGCTCCTTCCTATTTTAATCGAGAATGTTCTCTAAAACACAAGTTACATTTTGGAAGTCACATAGATTTTTAATAACCAGTAATAAATGTAATGTAAATTTATTTATTGGTAAATTTAAAACGTGGCCAACTGACCATATTATCAATGGCTCAAGGGTGAACAGGGATATCAGAATAAAGTTATTCATATTAGCTTTGAGAATAGGTGAGAAAACTAAAATGAATATCACATGAGGGTTGACATTCCCAATTAACACCAGCCTTGTGTCAATATCCGAGCTCATGCTAAACAATTAAGTTCAACGCAAGTCATAACACCAAAAGATCAATCGCCGATTGATACGGGTCTCATAAATATTGATAATGCTGTTTTACTTAGTTTTAGCACACCGCGTCTTACTGCCTGTTCGATTTATACGCTTACGTACTAATTACCCTAATCGTTCTATTTATTAAACCTTTTTCCTTTCCAAAGGATCACCAACTTTTTCCCCAACCTCTCTCCCCTCCCCCATAAAATGATCACTGTTAAAATCAAGGTGAAGTCCAAAGTTTATCCTGCGCATATCGCAAAGAACCAGCTGGGTTCGAAAGCTTCGGGGCTTATTATGAAAGTAGTCCTTGTCGATAGTAAAACACAATTTATGGGGCGCATTTAACAGAAGCAAGTCGGAACTAGTACCAAGTGTTACCACCGATAAAAGTTTAGAATTAAAAGAAATATTCTTTTTAGCACTATAACGAGCTCTAGACTCCCCCTAATCAATCCCAAACTTAGCACATAAGATCAAGCGTTTCCACAAATTAGAATGGATAAAAATCCTGCTGAGAGCTTTGGACTGCACATGTGCAATAGTAAAACACGCGCAAGAGGAAAAGGAAGGGGTTGGGGGCTGTCACTAGTTTTAAAGTGTGGTTACATTTTACAAATACAGGTATGACTGAACAACCGACTACAATAAAGTCATTGCCTTCAGTTCTGCGCTTCACTTTATGTCCAGAACACGGGCTAGTTTTAATTCCACTCACCCCACTGGCTATCGATTCATATTTATTTTAATTTTTCTGTCAATTATTTTTATTCCTCGAGTGAAAAACTTCTATTTGTTATTTATATAATTTTGGGGAGAATCATCGACGCTTTTTAGACTCATAAAAGAATATAATACAGTTTCAAAAATAAAAATTTGTTTATTATTGTTTAAAAAATAAGTGTTAAAGACGTAGATATACGATAGTCCTTTCTAAAAAGTCGCCTTTCGCCAATAACCATAGTTAAAACTGTACAAACATTATTTATAAGACATAAATTGAACAACCTCGGTTTAGAGCGAACACTATTTAAATAAGCTGTATTAAATGCGGCACTCTATCATGTAGATTAATCACGTGCCCTACATAAGGAGCCTTACAAAATAAAATAAAACGACCGACACACATCCACACACCTTTATTTTTAGCCCCCATATATATTGCCGAGTAAATTTATGCTCGCGCGGTAAATGTTGATTCTGTTACCCGACAGCCTTAATCAGTGGGGGACTTGCATTATGCAACACGCAGCTCACGAAGAACGTAGGGAATAGTCGCCTCACACGTACATATAGCGTGACGCTGACTCATGGGTTTAGCGGAGTCTAAAGTTGTCAGAATTTAGGGCCCCTCTGCTAGCTAATTATCCCTGTCTCTTTCTGGCATCTAACATTTCTTCGTGGGGCATTTTATTGCTACTAGTATATACTTTTAGTTTTCGATTGCATCGTTTTTTTTATAATTATTATTACAAAGTTACACTTTGCCTGAAGTTAGTTAAACAAATACAACACTGCACAACTTTTTAAATGTGAGCTTTCTAAGCACGCAGTTGTATGAACATAACTCGCTTTGTGGATGTAAACTAATGTAATTCCAGCGTTGTTTTGAACGTAACAACTTAAAGTTACTGGTATTGTATTGTATATATCGTACAGACTAAGTTTCTTCACCATTTTGAATTTTTTTCGGGGGTTAAAAATTAAAATTTTTAACTTTTTGGAATTTTCTCGTCGGTTACAGGCTAGAAGCTATAATTTTGCCAAATTTCAAGTTTCTAGCTCATCTGGAAGTGGATAAATTTAATGTCAGTGAGTGAGTCAGCCATGTGGCTTTATAGTAGTATAAAACAGGTTACAGCCTATATTAACTTGATACAGCAACACTTTAGATTCAAAGTTCAACCTCACATAAATTACAGTGTAAGAATACGAATCTAAGAAATAAAATTATGCTAGTTTATGCTATACCTGGTAATGAACCAAGGTTCCATACACTTGTATTCGACCTCATCTTCCACTCCATAATACTGCTCCAGTACAAGCTGCTCTAACTCGAAATTCAAGTATCTAAAGATAGTGAAGTTTAAAAATATTAAAAAATTTACTTTTTACAGTTCTATATTGTACAACGTTTTGAATGTAAAATGAAATATCCCACATGAAGCATTTAGCTATTCATGCATTTTGTTTCCCCCCAAAACACTTTACTGCCCGTTTGAGATATACCAATATTATAATAACTACGCTAATGTGTTAAAGCTGGAGAAGATAGAATTTAGAGAAAATATACAGATATGTGCATGGAAAGAGAGAGAGAGAGAGTGAGTAGAAAACCATTTAGGAAAAAGAAAAACCTTAAGTATATCGACCGAGATTCGAACCCTAATATCTACACCATCGGCAGTCTGGTCTATTTCAAGAATTACGCCTTAGACCATAAGGCCACCAACACGGTTCTCTATCATTGTCAATATAATTGTGACACACCAATTTTAGACTGCTCCAAATAAAAATAGTTTAGTACCTACTATGAGTAAGTGAGATAGTGCATCAACTTAAAACTATTCTCTGGTGATTTTATTATATGTGCAAGTATCGACTAGATCCTATGTATTGTGGCATGTTAAAAGAGAGAAAAATTTACTTAGAAATAAATGTAGATTTCGGATCTTGATGGTGAATATATTAAGATATTTTTTTTATTTTTTATTCTTTAAATTGAAAAATAAAACTTAGACACGGGAATCGAACCCAGGACCTTTAGCTTAGTACGCCAATGCTTAAACCATTGAGCTATCCAGGAATAATCCCGTGTCCAGTGTTATTTTTCATTCATATTTTAAGACAGAGTCCGTGATGGACGTGCGGAAATCGTCAGCTGTGATGTGATCAATTAAGATCGCGAGCTATCAGATAACTGAGTCATCTTCGACCCGGGAGGGCTTTATTCTGTCAAAACACTAAAAATATTTTTAAAAAAACTCAACTCAACTGCATACATAGGCTACTCACGTCAATGATTTACGTCTTATGGTAAGCGCCCACTGGGTCAGCACCGCACGGACGGAACGTACCTCACTGACGGCACATTTTAGAGGGGAGCGCCCACTACTAGAACGTGAGCTTCTCGTTTACGTGCTCAAGGAAGTACTGTTTGCATTTCTGTTACTGTTGGATTTGTTTCATGTTTATAATTGTGCTTTTGTGAGTGATATTTCACCGTATTATTTAAATATGGAAAGCGAGGAAGAGTTTGTAGCTATTAGTTGCCTTTTAATTGAAGAGGAGAGAAGAAAATGTAGGAAACGACGATTCTGGGTTCACTGCATCAACAGGAAAATACTTAAGTTTGGCGAATACCACGCATTATTTCCTGATCTGGTTGAAGATGACGCCAAAAATTCCGGACCGCACTTGATTTTTAATTCCCTCGCCCGGACTTTCTGTCGAACGACGGAGAGTCCGTTGCCGGTGGTACCGATGGGCGCATCTTGGTAACAAATAATGCTACGAATTATTTTTACTTTCCATCCTTGCAGTCCTTGCGGTACCGACCCAGTGGGCGCTTACCTTTACTCCCCATGCAGGCCATTTGAATATTTACACTAATGTAATAGAGATGAGGAAGGTAACATTTGCCTTATAAGATAGGGACATGGTGTAACCTTTAAAGGTAAGACTGCGACCTTTCAGAGTAAACGAAGTGTACCACCCTCTTATCGCCATAAATATTGGGTCTACTTCCTTTAAACTACCCTTCCAACCCTTCCAACCACCCCTTGTATCCAGTCTGTTGTGTTTCGTGCTCCACGCCATACTATTCGTTTAGGTCATCCGTATATTTTTACTAATAAGGTAGGGATTAAAAAGGAAGAGTTTAGAAAAAAAAAGTAGAGTGGAAAATAATAATTCTAAAAACACCTCATTAAACCCAGCTTTGACTCGAACCCCGACCTACACGTGATCAACAAAAAATGATTGAAAAAAGGGGGGGGGCCAACGCCTTTTCCTATATCCCCATAAAAGCTGGTATGTCAAAATGAATAGTAAAATTATGTCATATTTTTACTTATGGTTGATATGTTAAATTTATCGTAATGTATATAATTATTTTCTAATAATTATCGACATTGTAATATTTAAGACGACTGCTGGAGAGGAATATAGGTGCGGTTCACAAGAAAGGGAAGGGGACCCATTAGCGGCACCACAGCTCTGTAGGTGGCTTAGTTTATGATAGGAAATATTTCGCTCTTTGTCAACGGTGAAGACCAGCTACCCGTTTTCCCCCTAAATAGGGTGGGTCACGCCAAGTGGCCTAGGCCAATACACCAGGAGCCAAGCATAGGCTTAGATTGGTGTATAATTGGTAGGTGTGGGCAGCAAGCTTTCTATAATGTTCTTTTGGAATTTGTTTATCATGTTTGGAGCGGGACAGCTCTGCCCCAGTTTTCAAGTGACGGTTAAGGGATGCAGCTGTCCAAGGTATTAGGGTAACTTTTAATGAATACTCTCAATCATTTGAGTTATTTATATATTACTCCAGCTTAGTCAACTAACCTTAAGAAGCATCTTAAGTTAATATGTTACTTTAGTAACTAACAAAATCAACGATAGTTACGGTTTTGTAAGGGAAGAGTTTGAACGTAACACTGTGTCTGCAAATATAACCAGTAGCCTAGAAAGTGTACGTTAAATACACGCACGCCCAATGTATATTTAACAAAAATAATGCTGATATTTCTTATAGATGACTTACTACTCATATTTAGTTTATAAATATAATAGACAAAAGTTCTAACTACTTGCAATATTCCCTTCGACAAAAGTAAAGGAATTTCGTGGAAGTCTTACTGAATATTTTCATTAGTTATTTCTACGAACATTACAGACGTAACCTTCCTCGGCGCTAGCGAAAATAGAAGGTGGGCGATGCCATGCATAAAAATATCCATCAGGACCTCAAGTCTAACTTGCCGTCTCTAGGAATCCATTTAGAGGATTGTTTTAAATATATTAAATTCAAATTTTAGACGACGTGGGAGACAAAACAGTGGTTTCAAATTGGCGGCTGGCAACCGCGTTTTGTTTTACCTAAAAAGTGTAATTTTTTTATTGAACTGTTCAACATCTTTGCTTAGTTGGTATCATGTCTTTCTACTGAGCTAAGGGTCCCGGGTTCAATTTCCGGCAGGGCTGAACATATGTATAATTAAGCTATGGGTTTCCCCTTTGACAGTGATGACGTTAGACCGGGGGTTGGATGTTGTGTCTGTTTTAGATTTAAGTTGGTATTCAAGTCGTGTGCTGATATAATCAGTCGG
>CABFWB010001798.1:39608-54469 GCA_902151455.1 Timema bartmani
GGGGGCGAGAGGAGCGGTGGAAAAGGAAAGCAAGCTAAGGTCACTATTATTTCAATTTTTATAAGGGAAAAAATGTGCACAAGATAATAAAGTTCTTCAGTTGATAGAGCTAGTCTCATTTTCTACACATAGTAGGCTAAATACTAACGATTTTTTAATACATTCCATGAACATAACGAAATTTGATTTAAATTTTTTTTAAATTAATAAGATTTATCAAATTCCCGGGTGCTCATGACAGATATTAAAATAAACTCTTGATAAAATTATGGGTATAAAAATAAGCTAAATATATCTAATGAAGTAATAGTTGATATATTTGGGGGAAAAAGTTATTTTTTTTAAATAAATCTGCCAAAATACTAGCCAAATATTGGATTCCACCACAAACTACTACCTTAATAGCCAACATTAAAAATCTGAAGATTCCACAAACAAATCCTGCGTATGATAGATTTAAGGTAAAGGCTAAATACTTATTATAACCTTGTCTGGATCAAAATTGGGGAAGAAAAATATATACTTGTTTCAAGGAAAATAAGAGAGGACATATTCCTTTGTGGAAACTAACATCCCTGTGTGTTTAATATGAAAACAAAATATGTCTGTGTCGGAATTAAATGACTTAAAGGACTACTTGCTTGAAGGTAAATATCCTATAAAACTGCGGCATAGATTATAGGAATGGGAGTTATGAAGCTTCAAAACCTCTAAAACAATGCTCTGAAAGAATCTAAATATATTCCGTTGTGATCCGGCTAAAGATTTACTTTATTTGTTTGGAGAAAGCTAGATCCATGTTTATAACTATTTAATTTAATCTCAGAATTATAGCATTTCACCGGAGACGTTCATAATTATCTAATTTCACCTTTTCATGATTACAAAACTATTGGGGGGACCTGGTGGTCTAGCGGTAAGATGTTAGACTTCTGTGATAGGGGTCCGGAACTCAAACCCCGGTCCTGGAACAGATTTATTTGATTACCAAACCCCTACTTCACCTCTGACTAAGAGTGTGCTTTCACGCTTTGTGAATGTGTGGAACGCCAGGCACCCACCGTGGTTCGGAGCCCACGTTAAATGGTAGGTCCCCTCTGCCTTCCACCATCATCATTCTCACCTATCATCCTACCATCTGTGGATAATAGAACTCTCCTCAATGGTGTCCCCAGCTCAGAAAAGTATTCCTCCATACGTCAGGAGAGCAGAGGTAAGGGATAAGGTCGAATGGGCAGATCTAGAGCATTAATCCCCTCCCCATATGCAATATAAAATGAAAAATAGTTAAATGATAAATAGGTCATTTAACCTCCATTTTGGCATAAACCATATTATTATTATTATTATTACTCTTACTATTAGCCCCGCGTCTTATTAACCGTTCGGGTTATACGCACTCAAGCTAATGTGTAATGGTAGGGTGATTGTGAGATGAAAATGGAGCACCTACAGTTTAACGTGGGATCCGAACCACGGTGGAGGCCTGGCACTCCACACATTCACAATTGTGGTTAATACACGTCTTGTCAGAGGGGAAGGAATGGTTTGGCAATCAGATAAATCTGTGCCGGGACCGAGGATTGAAACCCCGGACCCCCGGCAGAGAAGTCTGACACCTTACCCCTAGACCACCATGTCACCACATAAGCCATATTATTAAATTAAAAGTCCCTCCTGAAATATGAAATATCGCGGGACTAGTAGATGTCTACATCGGGTCTCAGAGTTCCGGTAGGGGATCCCTTTAAGAACGTGTCTCTACCCCCACATAACTTAGGTAAGTGATACAACTAGAATCAAACGTCGCATCTTTGCACGATTTAATGTATTCCCATTTAAAATTAGTGGGAATTGAGACTAGTAAAACAATTTATAAAAATATTATAAAACACAAAAAAAATTGATTATTTTAAATTTAAAAAAAAACTGTTTCATCAATCCCAATTATTACAGTGTTGTAAATTGAAGAATGCAGAAAACCATAAATGTTCTGGTTCAAGCATAATCTAATTTTCCTGATAATAGGCTGTGAAGTGCGGTTTTAAGAAGTAATTATGAAACGAGACATTGTAAAAACTATGGCCGATGAGTTGTAAAAGATAAAAAATGAAATGATCAGTGCATCGAAGGAAAAAATAAATAGTATAGTGCACCACACAGACTCTCTCTCTCTTTTATCGTAAAAATTAATAGACAAATTTACTAAAAACTCGAAAGATTTGTGAAAGAAAATAATAGGGCTATACATTGTAATAGAAACACTACACCAAAGATCCTAAATGAAATAATATTCACTGTTACTAACTTACTCTGTGGCAATAGGAATTAGGAACACTTACAGAAAAATTTAGAAAACAGAAACATATTTTTTATACAACAAAAAGCATAAGAATTAATTCACTCTCAAAGGTCTGTTCTAAAAAGTATATATAGACCTATTCACTTATAGCTCAGAAACGGTTTGTTCTATAAAAATATATTTCAGATAAAAGATTGTTATCTTTAATGGTAATACAACTTTACAATGATAAGTTATTTCATATCTCAATAATTGCGAAGATTTGATCAAAATGGGAAATTTCATCCTTTTTTAAAGTACCCTCAAAGTCGTTTTGATAAGAAAATGACTATCAATTTTTTTTGTAGTGCTAAACAACTCCTTGATATGAATTGTAATCGATTTCATCAGTGGTGATTTCAAGAAAATCGATTTATTTATCTTTATGTTCCTCAGTAAAATACTCTGGGGGAACCCCTTATTAAAACCTTGGACACCAAGTTTATAGCCCGATTGGTAAAATATTTTTGACTCTGAGCCAAGATACAAACACACAAAGAGAGAGAGAGATGGACAGATGGTTGAACGGCATCTAAAACAACTTTTTCGGTCTCAGTGGGACATGAAACGTTGGCATCCATCAAAATCTCAAACTCGATTATTTTAACGATCATAATACTTCCTCTCTGAGCAATTTTTTAATTCAAAACTCAAGATATAATCTCAAAAATCTTACAAGTTTGCAATATGCCACGTGCCCACACCATAGTTATGTAAAAAAATAAAGTCTGGTTAATGTTAGTGAGTTTTCCTCTCACCCTTAATTCACTAAACGATACCATCCTAGACACTGCAGGCAGTTGAGTTTACAACCCCTGATATGTACTCACCCTTCACCCCCAGAAGTAAAAGTTTTTCACCCCGTAGTTCGACCATCATGGTTAGTTTTCTAAGTCCCCTCCTCTTCTTCATTAATCAAACGGCATAGCAGAGAGACGATAAACTCTCTTAGAATCATCAATCACATATAAGTCATCCCTTTTCTTCTCAAGCTTCCTTCTTTTTTTTTCCATCCCTGTTTTTTTTTTCAATACCACTACGCCCAGTCCTATTTGCCTCAAAGTCTATCTATAAGCATGAAGTCTATTTATCACACTCATTGTCATCTTTTATAGTCTCTTCTATGTGACCATTCATAAACCCTCCTAGTTTCTTTAGTTTTTGTAGAGATATTCTTGTTTGTTATTTAAGTCGTCGTTCAGATAACTAGGGAATGATGGCGCTATTATGAGACTGCTAGACGATTAGCTAGCTTTTGGTTGATCAGAAATTTAAAAAAAGTTGTAGACAAAGCCGCAAATAAGCACGTCCTAATGCTTACAGAAGAAAAATAGGGGAACAAGTTAAATCATGTACAGACACTACAGATCGTAATTTTAACCTGACCTTAAAGTGACGGGTTGTCCTATTGGGGGAAGGGTTGAGGGGATAAGAAAGGGGATATGAACATGAATAAATTGTGCAAACTTACTGGGGTTTTTAAGAGATATATGCAGCTGTCACATTACTCTTAAATGTTCTAGCCTCAAACATACCCAATTTTTTTAGTATCGTATCTTACTACCTGCTCAGGTTACGCACATAATGTACTAACTTCGCTAATGATCTCGGGAAGAGAAAGGTTAATTTTTAGAGAATATGTACCCGCATTTGAGTGGGAAAATCGCAATCTCCCAGGCATCGGCAGTCCAGTTTATTGAGAGGGTGACACCTTGGACCATCTAGTTACCGTAAAGCGTTGTATCCAAATTATTATTTTATTGTGTGTTTTAGTGGCAGTGTATTAGAGTCAAATTTTGATAGGGCGAGTCTTTTAGAAAATACAAGTTTCTCTTTTTTGGGTCAAAATTAATAACATTTTACTCTATTATTAGAATTATTTTATAAGCATTGATAATGGTTATCAAAAAGTGAAAACAGCAGATCACATGGCTTGAAGTAGGAATACGTCAAAGTAGACCTAGAAACTTTTCTAGCTATGAGATAAGGCTGTTCCTTCGGAAATTGGACTTTAGCTATTAGCAGTGGATGATGGCTATTCCTAAGTTAACCGAAACGTTGTAAACTATAAACTGACACATGCAATATGCAACCATCATACGAGAAACAGATCTAATTATAATCCAGTCCCGAAGGACTACATATTAAGTATCTTGAATTAACTCTTATACAGCAAACACGGTAAACAGACACCAGGAAGTAATTTTCATAAGAAGAGCTTTAAAAAAAAATAGAAACATATATTTTCTGGTCAACATTCACTTACTAGTTACTAACTGGTCAACATTCACTTACTAGTTACCAGGGTTCTTACAGACATATGAAACATATATTTAAGGACTTTTTAAGGACTAAAACCGTTATTTCTCATACTGCCTGAAGCTAAACACGTCAATAAAACAGAATGATAAACCATTTAGAATTTTAAATAGATGGAAAACACTAACTTTTCTCTAAATTTAATGAACAGATAGGACTATAAAAATAGTAATCTATCTTTTTTGTCACATCACTCTACTTGGTTTATTGGTTAGTGCAGTCATTCTAGATTCAGTATATATTGCATTATGGCTAGAACAGGAATTTGAGCGCTAAGGTGGATGGGAGTTGAACTAATAGCTATCGGTGGGCATTTTAGTTCAAAACTGTAATTATAAGTGCTTAAAGTGCTGATAGGTAGTCAAATATCTTAAAATAATTATTACAAATGACGGTTTTAGAGCAACTTATAAAAAAATGGAGAATGCACATAAATTGAAACCTGGAAATTCCAGGACTTTTCAAGGCCCAGAGCAATTTAAGGACTTTTCTAGGCCTTGAACAAAGACACATATAAATTCCAGGTCTTTCAAGGACCGTATGAACCCTGAGTTACTAACTAGTCTAACTAGTCACTTAGTATAATTTTAGAGTTATTTTATAGATATTGATAGTATGTATCAAAAATGACAGCTGTATATCACATGTGTTGATGTACTACTAAGTGAAAATAAATCTACAGTAATAACTTTTCCAAAAGTCACATAAGATTCTTCCCATGAAAATTGGATTGTGTATACCTTTTAATTAAAGGAATTAAATATAAGATTTAATAATGATATATTCTCCAACCTTATAATAATATAATCTGATAACTTAAACTGTATTGATTGACTTAATCCAACACTTTTTTTTATTTTCAAATTAACAATTTATCTCTGAAGGCTGGTTTTCCCGCAAACTGGCTTTAAGTTTTCAGTCCAAGAAATTTCCGTGGAATTCATCTGGTTTATCGTAAGCTATTAACTATTAAATCAACTGGACCCGTGGTGTAGTGGTAAATGCGTCTAGCTACGGGCCTAGAGGTCCTGGGTTCGATTCCCGGCAGGTAGGCTGGGAATTTTTCCCGAAAGGGGAGTTACTACAACGGTCAACAGAGTTATGTTAGTTAGGCTTAAGTTAGGTTTAAATGTTTCCCCTAGTTCCACACCCTCATACTCCCTATCACCCTCATCTCACCTCATCAGGACATGGAAAGAGCTTCCACGGAAAGGATGTACTGTACGATTGGTACACTCGGGCGTCCCCTTGACAACGTTACTGGCTAGTCTTTCCACTACTGGGCTACAAGTGATCTAGCCCAGACGCGAAATATTATTATCATCTCTTAAATCAATCAATCCATCAATAGTGTGTGTGTGTGTGTGTGTGTTCTCATATTACGTAATCCTTGTGTATTTTATCTCTAGTTTTTATACATTTTTTGTGTGTTTTATATATATTATTTTGTTAAAATTCATTTTAATTGTATTGTTTGGTTGTAAGAAAAGGCGGTAGCCTTAACTTCACCATTAAAGTAGATTATTATTTTTATTATTATTAATAGTCTTAAGACTAGGTTAGTCCGATGCATGGTCTAAGGCGTCACTTCCGAAAAAAAAAGACTGGATTTTCTATGATGGGGATATCGAGGTTAAATACCGAACGTGTGTACTGAGGATGTTATTTCCTTCAATGTTTCCCACACTCCTTCCACCCAAATCCCATCACCTCAAGATTCACCCTTCTGCATCGCCAGCCCAGTGGTGTAAATATGGATGTCCATCTGCGGTGCACACACACACAAAGGTGATTTGTTATAAAGAATATCTAACAATTAAATACATAAAATCTGATATGGCAAACGTAGACTTTTTCAAATAAAAGTTAAAAAAAGAATTAAGTGCCTGATAAATAACGAATTACTACTGTAATTACTTTTAACATATTAATAAAGTGTAGAATATATGCTATAGTATTATTAATGCATTTTAGGATATTTAAATTCATTAAAATCAATAATATAATTCTGATAGGGGAAATAAACCACATAGTTACCATTAAGATAGAACATTAAACACTAAATTTAAAAAATAAATTACAATTAGTATTCGAACCGTGTACCTACAGCGTGGTAGGCCAAAAGACAGTTCTGCGAATTCCTTACCGGAACACATTTATTATTGTTGTTGTTGTTGTTGTTGTTGTTGTTGTTGTTGTTGTTGTTGTTGTTGTTGTTGTTGTTGCTATGAGAAGTTGCTGTCAGAGAAGATAATCTGTGAGCCTGCCCCTGTAAACGCTGCTGTTGAATCTGACCTTGGCTCTGAAGAGGATTCAATTCGAACCTCACTCGTGACCATCGATGGAGGTCTAGAGGCTACCTCCCATCTCCCAGTGAATAATAGTGATATATTATTATATTATCAAAATGTTCGGGGTCTACGAGCCAAAGCAAGGGAATTATTTACAAATGTTTGTTTGAATGAATTCTCTATTATTTGTTTGGTTGAAAATTGTCTCTCTAGTGAGTTTATTAATGAAGTTATATGATGAAGCTACTGACTCAAAGGGTGGTGATGTTCTCATTTCTGTCATTGATAATATTTCTGGTGTGGTCAGGAGAACTGACCTAGAGAATAATATGGAAGGTGTCTGAATTGAAATTCCAACACTTGATCACCAAAAACTGTTAATTGGGAACATATATCTAGCTCCCCAAATAACAGTCAAAGCATTTAATAAATAATTTACACTTCTAGAAGGTGCTTTGGCTAACTAGCCCTATTGAAAAATACTTTAAGTGATTTTAACTGTCCCAAAATTGATTGGAAATATCATGATCAAAGTATTTAGCATTTCTACATTAAATTAAAAGCTACTCAATTTCTTGCTTCGACTAATATAATAGGATTAGAACAACTTAATGAAGCTGATAATGACACTAACCTCTTGACCTTATTTTTGCTAATTTTCACCACCCCATAGTAAATCATAGCTCTCAATCACTAGTGAATATTGATTTAGCTCATCCACCCTTATTGATTTCCTTGATGTACCCATTGCTACTAAAATTAATGACACCCCCACCACATATATTGACTATACACGTGGTGATTACCTAAATCTTTACAATGACCTGTCCACTGCTGATTGGTCTGGTGTTTATTCTACTACGGATGTTAATTTGGCTGTAGATAATTTTACCAACTTAGTCCAAAGGAAAATCCAAACGCATATTCCTCAAATGACTATTCTTAATTCATCCAAATATCCGAATTGGTTTTCTTCTACTCTTAAATACTAAAAAGATTCAAAAGGGTTAAACAAACAAATGATACATTTTTCTAACTTTCGTAAATCAGTTAAAGTTACTTTGACTATAGACAGAGCCAATCGGACTCAATAGAAAATAGTATTAAATGCAAACCCAAGGAATTTTGGAAATCTGTTAAAAATAATCGTGTGAATAAAGTTTACCCGTCTAACCTAGAAATTTATGGTAAGATTATAGAGGATCCTTTATTAATTGCTAATGAGTTTGGGACCTACTTTCATTCTGTTTATAATTCAGCCTTTCCTGCCTTAACCTGCCCAGTTTTTGAAACTAGCACACCCTTGTATCCATGCCACATTACACATTTGGATGTTGATAATGCTATAAAAAAATTGAGTTCTTCTAGATGTGCCGGGACAGATGGAAGTCCAAGTTTTATTGATAAAGGCTGCGCCAGCATTTTAAGCCCTTTGTTAGCCTATATCTTTAACATTATCCTGTCAAATGAAACTTTTCCTCTTACATGGAAACAATCTGTTGACATACCTATTTATAAAAAAAAGGGGAAAAAAACAAAAGTTTGTAATTATAGACCAATTTCTCTCTTAAACACTTTTTCTAAAGTATTCGAGAAAATTATACATGAGCATACTTTCCATCACTTTAAAAATAAACTTTCAGATAATCAACATGACTTTATAAAAAATAAATCTACTGTAACTAACTTAGTAGAATTTCTTGGGCATGTTGCCCCTCAAGTCTCTGCCCAAGGTCAGGTTGATTCTATTTATTTTGACCAAAGTAAGGCATTTTACTTATGTCAGCATAGTATTATTCTCTCTAAACTTGGTAATTTTGGACTTTCTCACTCATATGTAAATTCGTTCAGCAGTTATTTGAATGAAAGATCATTCACTATTAAAATTGATTCACACACCTCAAATACATCTTTAGCACCCTGTGGTATACCACAATTTTGGCCTTTATCACTCATATGTAAATTCGTTCAGGAGTTATTTGAATGAAAGATCATTCACTATTAAAATTGATTCACCCACCTCAAATACATTTTTAGCACCCTGTGGCATACCACAGGGTTCTAATTTAGGTCCTTTTCTCTTTAGTGTGTTTATTGATGACATTGGTAAATATTTGAACTCATCTAGTTATTTACTCTTTGCTGATAATGTAAAATTATTTAAAATTATCAAATCAATTGCAGATTGTATAGAGTTACAAAATGATATAAATGGTATTCTACAATGGTCTTTTGAAAATGGAATGTCTATTAATAAATCTAAGACCAAATCTATATATTTTACTAGGAAAACTAATCCTTTCTTTTTTACTTATAAATTGGGCAGTGATAACATAGTTCGCACCCTTTGTATTAATGATCTTGGTGTCCTCCTGGATAACAAACTTTATTTCCACTATCATGTTGACCATGTCATTTCCCAGTCATTGAAACTACTTGGGCTTATTAAATTTATTACTTCATCATTTAAGAAAGTTGACTGTTTTTTATGTCTGTATTATGCCCTGGTTAGATCTAAGTTAGAATATGCTACTGTTGCTTGGAATTCCATTACCTTAACTGACTCTCTTAGGTTGGAAAACGTTCAAAGAAAATTTGTCACTGCGTGCTATGATAAATTCTTTAGTGACCGGATTTATTATGATTATGACAGAATTCGAAAACTCTTAGGGCTCCATACTCTCTTCTCGCGTAGACTTTATTGTGATGCCCTTTTTGTTTTTAATATTTTCAATAGCAAAAATTCTTGCAAATTTGCTCTTGATCATGTAGGCGTTCATATCCCTTCTCGGGCTTCTCGTAATCCAAAATTATTTTTTCTCAATATCTCTTATAAGGTTAGGTCGTTGTATCCATAGCGCCAATTATAGATTTGTCGAATTCGACTTCTATCATAAACGAAAAGCTAAACTCCCATATCAATAATTTATCATGTAGAGGTTCTGCCTATAATATTTAAATTTATAATATCCCGATTTATTTTTTGCATATTGATACTGCTTTTAACCACTCTAGTTATTTGTTATTATTGCTATTTTTTATTCTTTTCATTATTAATTACTATTTTTTTTCGTAGCTATTCATCAGTATATAACATTATATAGCCATTTTGTTTATCTTATTTTCTCGTGTAATTATAGGCCTATATATATTTGTAAGGTACTTGTGTACTTTTCAGTGCTGGCCTGTTATAGGTCTTACGACTGTTGGCCAGCACTATAATAAAGGAAATTGAAATTACTACATAATATTTTTCATTGGTTTGGCTAAGTTTTATAGGAAACATTAAAGGTGGCATAGAAAGGATTGCGAGTAAGGGCACCTATTTGTACAGGTTTTTTTTAAAAGAAAACAAAACATTTTTGGCCAAAATAAATAAAATCTTGTTCCAGTAGATGCATTTAATTTAATTTTCTACAAAAAGTAATTTCAACAATTCTTGAAACCTGCTTCGGTATCCGAATGGTCTAAGCCAAGGAACCACTTTCATAGTTGACTAGACTGCCTGTGACATAGAGATCGGAGTTCTAATCCCGGTCGAGTGTTACGAGGGTGGTTTTTGCTTAAATGGGTTTCCGCTTTCCCTCCACGCAAATTTTGGTACACTTCCTCTAAATCAAATCTTCCTAGTCCCTACCCAATTAGCGTAATTAATACAAATGCGTATAACCTGAACAGGTAGTGTGACGCGGTACTAACGAGATAAAAAAAACTTGAATATTTGACACGAACATATTGGTATTTGAACAGAAACTTTGTAAATTAAGAGTAAAGTTTTTGTTCAAATTATGTGCTGCCCATGATAAATATATAAGAACTTTTTTTTTAGTGTTAAAACCAGTAGAAATTTAAACTAGACTTGTGTATCTATTGGAATAATATTTTATATATTTTGACCAAAATTTTTGTAGTTGTAAAAAATGGATCTATATTCGTTTCTACCCCACCTTAATGCACTCGGAAACAATTTAAGGTGGGAGTGTAGGGGACGCTAGAAAAGTTCAGTGTCATCAAAGTTTTTATATAAAAACTTTTTTTGTCAAAATAATCAAATAGCGCTTTAATACAAACAGAGAGTTTAATTTTCTTCACACGATGACCTTAGCAATTCTTGAATATCTGTATAAGGTCTCCTGGAATTTAATGACCACTTTTTTTTGTTCATTTAAAAGGTTTCTCATCTAATGCCACTATGCTAATGACAGATATTGATCAAATGTTGATACAGTGGAACCAGGATAGTTAAAATTTGAAGGGACCAGGAAAAAATTCGAATGAAATAAGTTTCTTAAAGGAATTCCCTTTTCCACTTCCTTTATCACCGCTAATTTTTCGGCCAAAGTTAATGATTTATAGAACTGTCGCGTGGACAGTGTTTCCCCAACACACACACACACACATAAACACTACTGTACAGTATGTACTAAACAAAACTAAAACTAAAAAAACTAAACAAAACAAAATAAACTCGCACGTCACAAGAATATCACTACGACCGAATCACTAAGAACAGTGCACGTAACCGCTAGAGAGGTTTGACCTTGACTAACGAAGTACAGAACTGTACGTGTAAACAAAGACATATGGGTGAGCGGGGGAGCGGCGTGAAGAAGGATACTGAACGCATTCCAAAGTCACCTCCCCTGTTTCCAAAAATAGAACAGCACGGCCCCGCAACTAGAAGTAGGAAAACAATACTGCACAGTACATTACATTACAACTTACGAAAAGTTCGAATCAACAAAAACAAAATTCGAACTATCCACGATTTTTTTAACATTGTTTTAATAAAAAATTCACGGGACAGGGCTGAAAATTCGAACTAAAGACTATTTCGAATTACGGAAGTTCGAATTAGTCAGGTTCCAAAAAATTCACGGGACAGGGCTGAAAATTCGAACTAAAGACGATTTCGAATTACGGAAGTTCGAATTAGTCAGGTTCCATTGTATAACCATGCAATTTTTTTTTTTAGCACCACGTCTTACTACCCGTTTGGGTTATACGCCTATGTAATAATTACAGTGATGGTATTAGGGATTAGGAAGGTTATATTTACAGGAAGTGTACCAAAATTTTCATGGAGGGAGAGTGGAAAATCCCTATGGAAAAACCACACTCAGTACACCCATCTGATATTAGAACCTCAATCTCCCCGTCATCGGCGGTTTAACCTCCTGCAAGAGTGGCGCGTTAGACCACGCGGCCACTGAAGCCGGTGTGAAAAAAATTAAACTCTACCGTTTCTACTGGAACATTTATTTATTTTTGCAAACTCTACCGTTTCTACTGGAAAATTTATTTATTTTTGCAAAAAAAAAGTGTTTCGCTATAAAGACTGCCCTTTTCTCTCGTCCCCTGTATCCCCCACTTTAACATCGTTTTGTAATATATACCGTATGTATAGTTACACGCACTCTGGATATTTTATCGCCAACATTACGATGGCCCATTTACAAATTAAACGTCACGGGACCGTGCTCGTCAAAACTAATAGACGAAAAATCCAAACAATTTTTAACGCTCTCGAGTTTTGGGAAACCACCATACAATCACGGGATTCGATAATTATACCTCCCCAAGTACCACACATTCGCGGCGTTTCAAATCCAATGATATGTTTCCACACTCACCATACAAATTCCAAATTAACAAATGATGGCGCTAGAGTGCGTTTGAGAGGTTTTGAATTATTTTTAAAACATGAGTTACATCATATTATGCATTTTATTTTTATCATATAATACTGTTACCTACAGTTCGTTTTTCACAGAAATCGTTTTATGTGATAGCTAGAAATCTACTATATAAAATTTAAAATATCCATACGTCAAATCGTGTTAACTGAATTCGTTACTTTTCATATGTATTTTCAATACCTATAACATAACACTAATATTCTACTAGAATATTAGACAGTTTTTATAACAAAAAAAATTGTTGGTCAAAATATATAAAATATTATTCCAGTAGATACACAAGTCTAGTTTAAATTTCTACTGGTTTATAACATTAAAAAAAAGTTCTTAAATATTTATCATGGGCACTACATAGTTTGAACAAAAACTTTACTTTTCATTTACAAAGTTTCTGTTCAAATACCAATATGTTCGTGTCAAACAGTAATATTCTAGTAGAATATTAGTGTTATTTTGGCCGCAAAATAAAATGTTTATATTTCCTAAAAGGCCTTTGCTATAAAAATCGGACTATGATTTGTGTTCTCAAGGGGAATTTTTTTTAACACAAATTAAAAAATCTTCTATAAAAATCCAACGTTATGTTTTAATTTTAAAATTATTCCTACTATCGTTATTAATATTACCCCGACACCTTATCTCAGGATGTAACGTGTCTGTCTACTGAGCTAAGGGTCCCGGGGGGTCGATTCCCAGCATGGCCGAAAATGTATCATTGATGAAAATATTAATTTACCCTTTCACATTGATAAATTAACGGCTGAGGACTGGATGGTGTGCCTGTCCTTGTCATAAATTAGATTATAAGGTATATGAAGCTACGACAGACCTTCAAGTCGGTAGTGGAAAATATGAATAAAAAACTAACCCAGGCCACAGGCTGGAAACGGCGATGGTTGTAAAAAAAGTTGGTAATATATCTTGAGTTTTAGATATGAAGCTATTCTTCTGTTTAGCTATTGAAACTATGGACATAGAAACTACAACACTTTCATTTGTAAACATTTTAATTCTAGTTATCGAGTCGAGATAACAGATAGCAGGCCCAAAATATATTCACAAATGACAATGTTGAGTAGTTAAATATCCCTAAGTAATAGTTTGCTTCATATTTACCCACGATGAGGGTCGAGCAGTCTAAGTAGTCACGCTCCCAATATACTGAATTGCCGGTAACGGGGAGGTGAAGGTTCGAATCTGGGCTGCATGCATTAAAAGGTTTCCCATCCCTCTCCACGGTAGTACAGCTGCACTTACTATAAAACTATAAAACGTAAGACTATATATATTCCTTAAGGCGGGAGGTCAGTTTTTTTCATTTTTTATTTCACAACGATTTTGGTCGAAAGAAATCAAAAATTTATCTCAGAGATTAATTTTCTTCACATGGTGATTTCAACTATTGTTGAATGTTTATCATGAGCCTTGCGGCATTAGATGACAAACCTTTTCTAGTAGAAAAGAAAAAGTTATCGTTAAATTCCAAGACACTCTTGACATATATTCAAGAACTTTTGAGATAACCATGTGAATAAAATTAAACTCTGTTCTTACTAGAGAAATGTGTTATTTCTTCCACCCCACCCCAAAAAAACTATTTTGATATACAAACTGCAAAAATAATCACCTTAACTCGCTTTGCCTACAATCCCTTTTTAAAGGTATAAGGCTTACCTTGCAGGCTTACACTATGGCGTAACTTATAAGAAAAGGCCTTAGTGTAATCTTTCAAGTAAAATTTGCTGTCTTTCACGGTGAATTAAGTGTACATAATAAAACTATCTCAATAAACATATATATAGATATATATATAGTTGAAACGAGAGAGCATAAGGGATAAAAATATGAAAGTATACAGAAACACAATAGAGAATTAAAAGGCAAAGTGCAAGTTTTAACTTTTCACTAAAAACACAACCTAAATGACTGATTGGCTAGAATTCTTTTTTTATAAAAATCACTGTTTCCACTGATAGCTTTGTTGATCCCCCTCCCCATTCCCCTTATTTCTTGATTCTGTGGCTCACCCCCCTCCCCGAATGTCGGTATGTATTGTTGAAACAATAATTTCGCGGAGGCAAGCAAGAGTAAAATAGAACAAAGAGAAAGAGAACACAACGGAATGAAGCAAAATGCTATGATGACGCATGAACTTGGCCCTTCATTGTCGATACACAATTAGTCTTCCCTCTCTCCCCCCCCCCTCTTTTC